>JAKCOX010000015.1:15240000-15425000 GCA_022605575.1 Laterallus jamaicensis coturniculus
TTGGTGCTGTGTTGATATAACAGGTTATATTGCTGGCTGTAGCTGCTCAGCTCTGTACTGAATACAGATGTCAGTTATTTACCATCAGCCTAGTTCATGTTTATTCTGTTTTCCTAGAGATGACTTACCAAATAATTTATCTTCATTCCTTTTGCTTGAAGAATGTTGTCTGTCCTGTATCACTTTTCAACTCTGAAATGGAGATGGGGAGGGAAGGGAAAAGGAGCACCACATTATTAATATAGTATTTGCTACTGCACTGATTTTGCATTACCTCCCACTGAGCAAAGTGTGGAGTAGCATTAGTGTTGCCTTGTCTGCTCATCACTTTGGCGAGAGGAAAATTCCTCAATAACAGACTGTGCTGTATATGTCAGGAAGTTAAAAATATGCCACGGTTCTAAACCTCTATTTCAGATTATATTCTACTGGAACCAGCCAGGATCAGACTCTCCATCAAATGGCATTAGAAATATCGCTCACTGCAACTCTGCTGAAAGCCTTATCAAACGCTCCTTTGCTTGTGCTGGTAAAAATGGACACTAGTGTGTAACATGGAAAGGGATTTGCTTTTGTTTCTGCAGCTCATGAGAACTGGTGGATTATCTGTGTTATAGCAAAAGAAAGATTGCAGATAATTTTTACAGATGTCTCACAACAATCTGACTGAATCCTACAGTGCAAAATGGGGGATGGGCAAATGGACAGAGGTGCTCTGTAAAATTTTGTTGAGGACTAATAACTGTTGAAATTTCTCAAATACATTATAAAAACACTTGTAATCACTGCTGAGTTGTTATTGTTTTCAGTTGCAATTGATTTAGGGAATATAAATGCATTTTTACTTTGACATGTTGATAAAACTGTAATGATTTAGAATGCAGCTCCACATTATATTTGGAGCTAAGTGAAGAGACAGCATTATTAGCTGCCATAGATTAAAATGCCTTGTAGAGATACAATTGTATGCAACCCATGGGGTATAAAATAAAGACTAGTGACTGTGCTTGAATTGGAAACACTGAGTTGATATGAGTATGATTTTAAGACTGGACCTGCAGAATTAGTGAATGACCATAATGCATGGCATTGACAAGTTGGGGGAAAAAAAAAAATCTGTGAAAAGGGTCGTGAGTTGGAAGTAGTGTGTCTACACCAGCTCTGGTTTGCTTTGCACCATGACTTTCCACTGTAAAAAATGATGTAATTTGTCAGTCTCCAACTTAATGCCTCATTCTGTTATAGGCTGCATCTGTTAGTAAGGGAAGTGCCAATTCACACCATACATTATATGGTTCTCTGTGTTGTGGGAAATGCAAAGCAATTATGACTGAATTCCCTTCTGAGTAACGGGATGAAAGAGACAGTCAAGAACATTTAGCCCTTGATAAACCAGTGTTAGGTGAGTGGAATCCGAAACAGCAGGGAAAGCAAAGCCATCTCCAAAACTTTCTTGTTAAATATTATCTGTGTTCCTCATTAGATGAATAGTCAAGGATGATGATGATTTTTACTTTAAAATGACATCAGTTACCTTGCCCTCTTGAAAAGGGTTTCCCCATGATGTGCTTAATGGTAGGAGATGGTGGTGCTTGCTTTACTAATGAGTTTGAACACTAGATAGCCTCACTGTCAGTCGTCTTATAGTGGGAAAGCTTCAAAAGCAGCAGATGCTAAAAGCTCTTGTACTTTTTTATTTTGTAGGTGAAACTTTCAGTCCTTTGAGTAGTGCATGCTGATGCAGCATGTAGTACTGTGCAAAACAGACAAGCAGTCAGTTTTTTCTTTGAGCATCAGTTCAACCTCTTGCCCAGATCTCTACTCCCATTAGAGTGAGTCAGCAGAAAAGAGAATTTTCTTCATCTCATGGAATCCCAATCTTCATTAAAGGGAAGAAATAGGTGAAAAAAAATGTGTACCTTAACTGTTTGTGCTTTTACATACATCAAATTACTGACACAAGGGCATATTAGCTATGTATGCAAGGCTGTGACTGCCAAATTCTAGAAATAGGGCACTCTCCAGATAGACACCTAGGGGCAATAGGGGTTAATGTTTCCCATAGCTGGTTTTGAAAAGAAAAAAATGTGACAGCATTACGCTTGAGTCTTAGCTGAAAATGAATAGGAATCGCTGGATTTACTTACAGTAACATCAACAGGGCTAGAGATAGGTACAGTAAGATATACCTAAGCTGTTAGGAGACTAGATCTAAACACTGGTAGAAAATCTTGTAGGTTTAGAAGAGATAATGTTACTAAACCACAGTAGTTCGTTTCTAAGAGCGTTCACTGTATATATAAAAATAGTTATGAAATTCTGTGTTTTGTTTTAGTTTTTTTTTCAAATAAATCCAAAGTGCCACTATTTAGATCAGTCTGTGTCTTGAAACTGCTTGGAGCAGTTAAAAGAAACAAAACTGCAAACCAAATTTACCTTTATGCAAAAGTAACACAACTATATTATGAGAGGAAGATAAAAGCAAAGACAGAAAGACAGTATTGCTATATGGTCAGAGAATCTTTTGTTGTCTTTAATTATGAACTTCAGGATATTCAGATTAATTTTGTGCAAGACTATAGTATCATAAAGTACTGGTTGTTTATTACTAGTACTAGAATTTAAAATAAAACAAAATCACACCAAAGTGTGTTAGAAATAGAAATCCTGTTGAGGTCTAATGGAGACTTGTGGTCTCAAGTGCCTTAATGCTTCCTTGTAACTACCAGTGATTCCCCTGTAATCTTGTTCTTTTGTTAGCAATCCCCATAACTTGCACATCCCATTTGTGTATTGCACAGCACATGCAGTTCTTCACAGCATTCTTCTATATACTGGATTCCAGAACATATTAAGTAAAACAGGAGAAGAAATTCTGTATAATGCTCAGCAAAGCATTCTCACTAACACAGCCAAGAAAAATATTAGGAAAGAGAATTATTACTTTCATAGAGGTTTTGTAATTATGGAGTCAGTGAGGCAGAGATATAAGCAAGTATTTTGAAAAGGAAGAAGATGCAGAGAAGGCTTCTAAGTCATAGAGGGGAAAATTGCTGAAGGTTCTGTAAAAGTGGAAGGAACAGTCTGGGATTAACTGATTATGTCAGTAAATTGAGAGCTTTGAAAACGAGATATGACTTCTGACTGATCTTTGAAATAACTAAAGGCTCATGGTTTTTGTGAGGAAGAGTGTCTCTATTTAAAATAAATGTTTAACCCATGCTTTTTTTTTTCCCTGCCCTGAGACAAGAAGATACCCAGCAGTAAGTGTGCAGTTAACATCCAAAACCTCTACTTGCTTCTCGCTGTATATTTTGACTGCAGAATGTGGTGGAGATGACATTATTGGTGTTCCTCACATGCCTTTAAACATCCCTGCTCGAAAGTTTCAGGAACTTGACAGCCATATTTTGCCTATGCTGTTTATGTTATGGCCTGAGTAAATACAAAGCAACGTGTTGCCTACATTGGTCTGCAGGTCAAGTGCCTGTCACCCCTCCCAGAAATGCAGAAGTACTCTCTGAATGGGTCTGAAGATAAGATGAGAGTATCAATTCCATAGTAACTCTGAGGAAAAAGCTCTGCAGGTGTTCTTACAAAAGCAAAGTTGGTGATTTAGGGAAACCTTGTATGTTAAGATGAGCAGAATGTGGGTCAGATGCCCTGCTCAGGTAGCATGCTAACAGTAATGGATAGGCTTTGGCCAGAGATGGGTTTGGTTTATAGCTCTTCAAAGCAACTTCCTTACATGATCTGCTTAGCCAGTGGAAGTTTAACATTAGTTTTGCAATAAAGGATTCATAACAAAATTAACCCTGTAAAAAGTCTTGTGAGGAAATTCTCACTTTCTGTTTACAGGGATGATTTTCATTATCAGTAGTTCGAAGGATCACAAGATAAAAATCTGTTGTGATGGTGGATTACAGCTGACTTCTGATGAATGCAAAGTGATGGCTTATTCAATAACTTGATGTAGCCAGGTAGAACATTATTATTTTTTAAAATGTACTTGAACATCTCCTTTATGCTCTATCTTACCGTGTTGCAGAAAGTTATCAGATATGTTTTGGTTTTAATCTGAACCTTAATAAAACTGCTTGAGACGAAGTGATCATTTTTATTGAAGCATTCATGTTGGGGCACAGATAAATATATATGCATCTCTCAAACTAAGAGTAAAAACTACTGGGCTTGAAATACTGTAATTAATTGTCCTTGTAAGAGAGGTAACTATTCCTAATTTCTTTCTAATGTATTATAATCATAGAATCATTTAGATTGGGAAAGACCTGTAAGAGACAATATACTTGTATATCTTTAAAATTTGTAAATCAGTAAAAGCCCTACAGAAATTCTGGGAGACATTAACACTCTTCATTTTGGATCAACAGGAAGACAGAGACCAATCATTGTCCTTTTTATGTTTACTCCCTGCAAAAAGATCCCCTATTTCTTTCATTTGGGTTAATTATTTGCAATATACTATTCTGCAATGTTACATAACAGTTCTGTGAAGCACTTTCTTGTTTTTCCAGAGACTGGTCTCCAGCACTGCTGCTCTTATATAAGAAGCTGATATGTTACAAAGTAAGAATTAAAGCACCAGCGCTCTCATTCTGTGTTTTCATGTTCTCGCGTGTGTGTATATGTAAGATATATACGTGCACAAAGAAATGTTGTACATGAATAGTAACGCTGATCTCTTCTATCACGACACATCCTGATTCTGTTTCTTTTCAGTCAGTCCAGTAGCATGTGTTATATTTTAACTGGAAGCACTGCCAATTAAATGAAATGCAGGAGATCAGACTAGAGGATCATACAGGTTTCTTCTGGCCTTAAATCCTATGAATGGGATTGTAACCTCATGTGGGAAGGATCTCTCTAAAAAAAAAATGCCGTATTTATGTATGCTTGGAATTGCAATCATATTTGGATTTATTAGACTGATTAAAGGTACTTTGGCTCTATGGAAGTACCAGCTTATGAGGATCCAGTCATGTTTCTACAGTTGCTCTCCAATGGTAATGGTTTTACTACTGCCTAAGGCATACAGCCCTTAATGCAAACCCCACAGAGGTAAATTGGACATCTTTAGACTAAGCCCGTGCGATCTGGTCCCGTGTTGATGTGCAGTCTTGGCATCATGAGGTTTCCCTTCTCTGGCACTTAGCTTTTTAAGGCGAAGTTCAAATAATAAACACCGATGCAAAGAGATGTTACTCAGAAGTCTGAATGTGCACCTATTAACTAATTTTGCGACTTCATACAATTATTTCATACCATGCTTTTACCTGTTATGAAGTGGACTATCAATTAGATATATGGGAAAAGTGAAGTAAACACAGTACCAGCTCCAGGTCCCCAGATCCAGTAAATTAAATTACTTTTATTAAACTGCTTTATCATTTGTAACCCTCAACAGTTCTTCAAGGTAAGTAGAATCCCTTAACAAGAGGTCTAATGACAGTGTGGCATGCAGAGTCAGTACAGCTATAGAGGTATCGTGTAGATTATTGCTGGGTTTTGTTGTTTGTTTTTCTTCTTAGCCAACAGCTTTTTTTTTTTAATTCAGCCTTCTAAGCTGAAGATACTACCAGAAAGCTTTTTAGGGGAGCCATTAGCTATGAAAAAGAAGATAAGGTCAGTTACTAATGTGTGTGCTGGGTACTCTGAAAGTGATACTCAGTTCTTGGCTTTAGCACAGAATCTGTACATGACCTTGAACAACTCAGGTGGAGTTCTCATTCCATTTAACTAGTCAGTGATAGTTGTGCCATTGATTTTAATGGCCCTGGGATTTTTTTTTATAGTGTCTCTGCATGAAAAATTATAGAAATCCTAAAGGAGTAGCTTTCTCAGGATATTGTGAATATAACAGTGTAAAGGATGAATGTAAGATACTAGGGTTGCCCAAACGAATGTAGAAGTTACATGCACTCTACAATAGCAATTGACTAATAAATAAATAAGATCCAGAAATATTTGTGAAAATGCATCACCTCACCTTTTATCCTATATCATTCCTTTATTCCTCTGACATCAAGGTCATTTAAACAAATAAATACGTATTTATAAAAGCCTTAGGCTTACTATCTGAGCATTTCTGAAATAAAACTTGCTAATTAGTTTTACCTAATGGGATTCTAATGGATATTCTCAGTGTGACTAAGTTGCTTGCAAGCTGTATCACTGTTTATTGATTATTGAAAACTCTCAGAAATGGAGACTTCTGTTCCTTTTGTAGATATAGATTATTAAGAGCATAATCATTAAAGGCAGCTGAAATGTGTCTGCCTGAAAAATTTCATCATAATTATAATGGTAGTAGTTTGTTCAAGTGATGCTGTCCCTTGTGTGTGTTCCTTTTAATGCACAGCAGAAGTTAGTCATGTAGAAAGCAAAAGAGATCAAAGGGAGAGCACCAGATGCTATTTCTATTATTTCTGATTGTTCTTAAATAAATGCAGTTGTCTAACAGGAGACGTATCTCCAAGAAAATTAATGGTGTAATTGTTACTGAAGCTATAGTTAAGAGACAAAAGTGGTGTTGCATAGCTATCACTAAGGACCTTTACTTACTGTTCTTGCCTTCTTTATATTTGTAGTGACATAAAAAAGGTCTTATGTGATTTTTTTTTCTTATGTTTTGTTTACGATTTTATTTTTCATTGCATCCATTCCAAGTCAGTTGCATGAGATTGCATGAGACCTAGTTCCACTGAAAACTGTTCATTCTTAGCTTGGGAGAAACTGTGTGATGCATTCTGGAATTAGATGCTCAAAAGACTCACAAGGAAAGATTTTTAAATGGCTATAGAACAGGTTTGTTTCTTTGTTTTACTGTATGCATTTTGAAAGTTTTGTACTTTGTGTTGAATGCTTAGCTTTGTTTGCCAAGAGGGAGCTGCTTGGTCACTTGTTTATTTTGATCTGGTGGTACTGTTGTAGCTATGATCATCTATCTATATAAGTCAAGAATTTTTTTCATAGAAAGACGTGGTATCTTTGTTTATTGTAAGAATTTTAAAGAGACAGAGATGTCTTCAGCACTTTAGGCAAAGGTTTTTGCACCCCAAACCATGTATTTTCCTCCTAATCATCATCACAGCTGGTCTACTAAAGGTTATTACCTCTTGCTGAATATTTTGTATCTTGACCTAGAAACATATTTCTTGCTCAACATATTTATGATATTAACACACAATTTTGCTTGTTAATCACTCTCCTGTAGCTGCTTTTATTTAGCTCTTAACTATTCAAAATATGATATAGACTTCTGAAGTTTAAATGAACCCGTTCCACTAGGTTGTTAGTAAATGCTTGAAACTTGCAGGTTTTGTCTTTTCTGGGCCATGTTTCTCAGTATTGAGGTCCTCAGCATTCTCATGCTCCTTGTGTTTATGAAGCTTCTAGGACTCTTGCTAATGAATCTTCATCTGTATATTATTTAAGGAACTCTAATAGAAAACAGCCAATGAAAAGCCACTTACAATTTGTAATGCTAATTACACAGAAAATACCTTGGTATAGTTTTTTGAAAGTGTGATATTGTCATTGTAATTATCATTTACTGATACTGTCATTATCATCATTCATTGACAACAAGAATATCAACTGCCTTGTGTGTTTCTGTCATCAGAACTGTAAATAGGATATATTTGGGTTTGGACTGTTCATGGTAATTTACAGAGTTGCTTTTCAGAAGTACACATTAAGGTTGGGGAAAATGCCAGCAGCTTAATTTTTTATCTCAGTAACAAAGAATTGCTGACATGTAGCAATATATAGCATGGTTAAACTGGCTCTTATATCTTCAGATGCTTTCTAATGTAGTAAGTGTTGACTTGAATGTGGATGGTCATAATATCTGAGCATACTCATACTGACTTCATGCTTTGCTGTTCAGAAGTCATTTGCTAAACCTTCACCTGATGGAAATGACTAGTTTAGAGAGGGGAGTTGTTTATTTTCTCTATGCAGTGACAGCTGAAGTCCATCTTTTAATAATCTCTTATTATACAAGACTAATCAGCAAACCTGTGTCTTTGTCCTTGTTTTAAAAATATATAAAAATGTCCCTACATATATCTCAGTAGTCACCCATGTTTCTTTTATACTGTGTACCTCCTGATACTGCACCTCTGATTGCTGTTTCCCAACTGCCATCCTTGGAATGTCAGCAAATATAATCAACTGCTTTCTTTTCCCTTAAGACTTTCAGATTTAGTGGGTATTTTTCCCCTTTTTGCTTGGATTTCTTTCCAATGGTTCCCCTCCCCCTCATCTTTAGTTTACAGACTTCTCCAATGCTTTTTTTTCTCTGTGCTGATTGCAGGAACACCCATCTTTCTGTGGTTTTAGTAGAGCCTTTCATGCTCTTTTCTCTGTACCAGCCCTCTAACCAGATATTTAGGCCAATTATTCTGTTCAGTTTCATTATTCTGCTCCCACAACTACAGTAATAGCCCACTTGAAAGATCACTTGGCTTTTTCTACTGTTGAGACTGCTTGCTAGTTCCCAGAATGGCATCTTCACATCCTGTGATCTTTTTTTTTTTTATAATTCCAGAATTTTATATTAAAAAAGAGTGGGGGTTAAAAGGCAACCCACATGCATATAAAGGGGCAGGGGAAGAAGCCCAGATATCAAATACGTATTTTCAGGAAAGGAGATTCCAACACTGGCAGTTTGCAGGAGACACAGACTATCAAATGCCATTATTCAGTTCATTTTCTACAACAGGACTATGAATACAAATCCCATCGAGATTCCTAGAGCAAGTGTTTCCTGCTCTTTGTTTTGCAGTCACACAGAGTGTGAATTTCACCTACAATTACAAAATGGGACCCAGAAAACCTTTACTTCTGTTTTACTAAGGCACATTCAAATATGAGGCTCTCACTTAAAAGTTCTTTGCTAAACAAATGTTGTAATAACGTGTGTAGACATTTCACATGATAAATTTCATATCACATTGTTAATGTCTCCCAGATTATTGATATCATTTAACTAGAACTTTGGGTTTTAAAGTCTAACTTTCCTGCCTCCTTTGCTCTTTTTTCTTTTTCCCTATAGTCTTCCATTTTAATCACTAATAGAAAAAATAGTATTTGCTCTCTTCACCCTTCTCTCCTCTGAATTAAGACTGAAGATATACAGAAATATTTAATGTTTACTTCTTCTGTGACAGTTACCAACAGATGAGAATTTTAAGACTATATCTTGCTATTTATCCCTTTGTTTAACATACTTTAGCAGTATTTGTAGATTCTGTTCTTCTTAATACTGAAACTGTTTGTCTGAGAAGAAAAATAGAGTAATTCAACAAATTTGCATGGTGCTTGTTCATATCTGTTCCAGATCTTTTTTTCTTCCTCTATAATTAGTATTTTTTCAATTGTGCAGCAAAACACAGATGACTTGGGGCAGGGATTTTTTTTTTCCCCAAATATTGTATCAAACATTGAAAGAGTACCACATACTTCTAAAGAGGAAAACAAAGCCAAATGTCTCATACCTTTTTCAGTCTTATAAATAGCAAGAATATCCAACTGTGAGGAACTTCATAACTCACTGCCATCTACGCAGTGTGAACATAGAAAGTGCTTAAATGACCAGGTACTCCTTGCCATAGATTCCTTAATTACCTTAAGTTTTAGGTGATTTTAATTTCTGCCCTTTCAACCAAAGAAAATATGAGCCTGCAACTGTATAAACTATATTACTGACAGTACACTGGTGTTACTTGTAGAGAGGAGGATCAACCACACATAGAAGAGTTCTTTCTACATGGTGTTCCGTGCTGCAATGAGCTGATGCTCTTTCTCAGTCTACTCCCTAATGAACAGGTGCCTTGTGCCACTGTGGTTGCCTTTCTTGTTAGCAATTTCAGTAGAGAGGCTAATGATTAAACAGGCACTTCTCAAGGTCAAGGATAAATTACATACCCGGGAGAGTGTGAACGAAAATTGCATTGCTACTCTGCACTGTATCAATTCAGGAGAAGGAGGACTTCACTTATCAGAGCTGTCAGTCCAACAGCTTTCCCAGTCAGTCAGCTCATCTAAAGAAAACACTGAGAATTCTGAATTTTTTTAATTGTTCTTGTACACACAATCACATGGTGAAAAGGTTCTCTATAATGAGGGGGCTATTATAAATCACATATGAAAAGCAGTTTCTCTACTTAAATGAGAAAAAGTTCTTCTATTTTTAGTGAAATGGTAACTAAAAACTAGGATGTAGGACATGTTTGAACTTTCATCCAAGTATCAAATAGTTACCTATTTTGTTTGTAGAAATATATTCAGATAAAAGGTGAATACCTCAATTTCTCTCTATTTCAGAAGCTTAAACTCATGATCTAAAATGCTGTTTTCAAATCACAGATATGATGACTTGAGGGGGGATGTACCTAAAATACTCCTGTGGATTTGAATGTATCTTCTTCGAGGAAAGAAATTATTTATGGAGGGAAGTACGGATAGGGCCCAGGCCTAGAACCATTCTGTATGTATGCAGTGGACTGTGCTGATTGACTGTATATGCATTTTCTAAAATCTTATTATTAAAAATATGTTACTAAAACTTTTGATGTATCCAACAAGCAGAGTATTTTCATCTTTTCCCTATATAATCCAATTTAGGCTCGGTGTATCTCCAAACTACAGAGCCTAAAATTTTAGCTATACAATTAATTAATACTTTTGAGGTTATGGTTTTGCAGATAAAAATAACCCAAACATGTGCTTAAACCATTTACTATGTAAAGTCTATAATCCTAGTTGTTTCACATTGTTGTTCAAATATTCTTCGTTACTCCAACCATGTTTATACATTAGAGAGACATGCTTGACTAGGGAAGTACACTTTTCTGATTTGTTCCTATGTCTCAGAATTGGTCCTGCTATTTTTTTCTGATCTGTCTTCGTGTACTGAACCATTTGGGGATCATCATTTTGAAGTGATGCTGTCTACGTACTGTGGTTTCATCCAGCAATTCCTGTACCCAGTGCACACAACAAAGCTGAGTTCTGTTTCCGTGTTCCTTATTGAAGAATCTTAACTGAATCCAAACACAGTGAGCGAAAAGACCTTTCTCTTCTATAATAGATTTTCAGAGCCAGAGCACACCACCTGTAGGCAGCATCCCAAGCCATTGAGATTGCCTGTTAGTACAACTTGGACTTTTCAGTCTTTTGGGAGAAACACACACACACACACACACATATATATATATACATACAGACTTACTCTGTTTCTTGAGTTAAGGGGAAGAGAGAAATGCCCTGTCATGCTCTTTGTCTCTCCCACATTGTTTTTTTTTTCATGGGATTTACTTCAGCCCATCAACTACAAGGTCTGTATGTGGTAAAATCTCTCAGTGTAGTGGAGAAATATGCCACAAAATAAAGGACCTTGCTTTTCAGGAACAGCTAAAGATACATTTTCAGTTTCTCTATTTGAGTTATGAGGTACATTCAGGGAATATCTACCTAGTGGATATTCCCTGAACAAACTGTGACCTCTGGAGAGCCTGTGCTGAGTGAGGTTTATCTGGAAGAACTGCAGCTTACCAAGAACCTGCAAGAGCAGTTCTTGAAGGACCATAGCCTGTGGGAAGGACTCATGTTGGGGCAGTGGAAAGACGTAAGGAGGAAGGCGCAGCAGAGAGGGACTGTCATGATCTGACCACCCCCCCACCCCCCCACCCCGGCATGCAATGGATGCCAAGCATTCTTGGCAACACTGTTTTAATGCATTTGCCAAATGCAGTTTTACCTTAATATTTTTGTGTCCAAGACACCTTTTTGGCAACATTAGAAAATAACTACCAGTCTCTGACAAACAAATTAACTCTCAGTGAATATAAACTTTTACAAATGATTTCTCAGGAGCTGGTTCAATTATTTGTTACAACATAAAGCAACCTGCTGACTTTGTCACAGCATAGGAACAGCAAAACCTAAAAACTTTTGAATTCATTATCCCATCAGAATTGTCTAACAGTACAGACAGACTCCCCCTGAGAGCAGCTTGTAGATATCCAAGTCTGCAGTTTGAATCACCATACTGTGATCCAGTATGGTTTCCACACAAGCTGCAGGAGGACAACCTGCCTCCACCACGTTTTCCCTGCATGCTGCAGGAGAGCCCATGTTCTAGCACCTCCAGCACCCCCTCCCTCCTCTTTCACTCACCTGGGCACTTGCAAGCTGTTTCTAAAGCTTTTTTTTTCCCTCAGTCCTGTGACAAAAACACTTCTGGGTGTTATTCTGCCCTTTTTTCAATACGCTTTCCCAGCAGCGCTCCCAGCGTGGCTGAGAAGCTCAGCTGGATGCTGGGGTGGGAAGGTGATAGAACCGGATAGAACCAGCTAGAACCAAAGTGAGGCAGCCTCTCCTTGCAGAGAACCCCAGCTGGCAACACCTCAAGACCAACACAGGTGCTCCTATTTTAGTCTCCTAAAGTTAAAAGGGAGTGTTTTTTCTAATTGTTCTTATATTAAAAGTCTGGATATAGAAGAAGGTGAGCAAGCCTTGGGAGTAATGTGTGTGTTGCATTGTGTGAAGGGTGATACTGTCAGGAGAATAGGAAAAAGTAATTTCTGATAGGTCTTTCAAAGATACTTTCTCTGTCTCCATGCTGTAGACAATTACAGCTACTCATGCAACTTAAAAATCTGCCAAGGGATTTTGAAGTACTTCAAAAATATTAAGGTTTCCTGTAGGGTCATGGGATCAAACAGTTCTCTCTATTCCTGGCCCTTGAATTCTTCATGCAAGGAAAATACCTCTGTGTCTCTTGTATACTGTAGGAATCTACTGGGTTTACTTGTAATAACAGAACTAACTGAAGCTTTATGCATTATAGGATAGGAATAGACATTGCCTCAGGTACACAGAGAATGTAAAATTTGATGTGGTAAATCAGAAAGCTTGTTAAATTTTTCTGTTCTGTCACCACTTATAAAATAGCAAAATCTTCTGAATTCATTAATGCAATAGAATTGTTAGGTATGTTAGGACAGTCTGTATGGAGAAATTAGACCCGAATGCTAATGGCTGAAGCTCTGCTGTAAATACAGCAATCTCAAGACATGTCATTTCTTTAAAATATGCCATGGAAGTGTTTAGGGGATGCAGGAGACTCAGAAGAATACTAGGGATAGAAGTACTGGTACAAACTTGAAATTTACCAAAGAAAATATTGTAATGTGATTTCCTCATCAGGCCCTATTGCCAAGCTTCACCTGAGAGTTTCATGTAGGACTCACAGGAAGAAACAAAAGTTCTCATGTGTAAAGTATTTCAAGACTGGAACTTGGTGCTACAACTGAGTTGATACACTATGAGCATAGCTTTGTTACCTCTAAAATCTACAGAGCTGCTGAGTGGGGAAGGCAGCAAAAAGCACAAGATAAAAAGTCCACTCCTGCCCTTCCCCAGTCACAGTTGCTGCCAATTGTAATCAATTAACTCAACCACACCCATGCTGCTAAAGTAAATGAGCTTGGCCTGTGGGATGTAGTGTAGAGAGGGACATGGGTTTTGGCTTGTTCTCTTCACATTGTTGAATTAAATTCATAAGTGAGTTGTTGAGGAGGTTCAATATATATCCTTTGATATGTTCTTAAATGTTTGAATATGTTGTGCTTCTTTGTTTCTGTAGTAGTTTTTGCAGGTAATTTAGATCAGTTTATATGTTCAAATGTATTAATCTGTTTTTCCCTCTATACTTTTCTTTGGGAGTTTTAGTGTGTAAGTAAGCTTTCTTTTGATGTTATTAGCTGTAGAATAATTTGGATGGATCCAATTTATAGAGTTTTATGCATACTAAATGTAAGTTTTCTAATTCAAAAGGTAGCCTACTGTAATAATTGTCTTTTTGTAGATGACAGTCTTAATGGATTTGCTTTTTTGTTTTTTTTTGCTGATAAGGGTTTTGTTTGCTTGGATAATCTAAGAATGTGCTAATAATTAAACCTGTATTTACAGAATGCTTTTTAAGTACTGGTCTCAATGGACTTCCCAAGCAAGATGCTTTTAAGTTAATTCTTTTTTAAACTAACCATTCATGTTCATAAATTGTTAATGTTAGCCCCTATATGCACACACACAAAACCACACCTAAAACCAGATTATATTAGAAATGCATGATAATTACCTCAGCCTTATGCATGACAGAAATTTTTCTTAAGATAGAAAAGTTGTCATCTATTATTATGTATCTACCTAACTTTAACAGAGGGTTTGAACAATATTATAGCTTTTTGTTTCTTTTAAGATACTTAACTGATATTCTTGTTCTAACATTTTGAAACCTTTCTTGTCTTGTTTGCTTTTCTTAGTCCTTTAACAACCTGATTTGTAGATTGAATATTTGCCTAGTCAAGTGAGCCTACCTAATTTAGCAAATTATTTTCTTTGGCTTGGTACTGTCAACTTAGAACAGGAATAACTCTCTTTCCTGGCTATCACATGAAGGAAAGAGTAGGTTGTTCCTAGACAGCTCTGCAGCTGACTTGCTCACTGCTTCACTGACTGCATGTTGAGATACTCCCAAGCTCAGTTGTGAAGTCATTGCTTTCAGTGTTTCAGAGACATGAAGTGATCCCCCTAAAAACCTTTCATAGGCTTTCATTCTGGGATGTTGTGAGTTGTGGAGATTTAGTGTGGATTAAATAGTCCATGATGATACACAGTGTGATAAAGGCACTGTCATTGAAATGCTTGTCTTTTTGTTATTATTTCTTCAAATACTTTTATTTGGTTACAGCAGTAACCTATATTTAGTCATTGCTATCAGAACTAACTTACCACTTTCATACACTAGCTCACTAACTCTTTGGTTCTCATATCAGACAAAGTCTGACTCCATTAAAGGTCCAGGGAGTATGAGCCACCCAAACACACACACATCCCCCCAGTGAAAGTGGGTGTTTTTAATGTTTTCATACCTGTGTGAGATTTCCTTTTCTGCATCTTGCTCCAAAGGGTGTTCAAAGGCATTCATTCTGTTCATTTTGACAAGTAAAGCATATGAATACTCTTATCAGCTCAATAATGTAAGTGCTGCTCCTTGAAATCAGCTTGGTGAGTGCTATTTCCTGTTTCTGGTTGATCTGGCCAAGCTCCTTTACAACAACAGTCTGTGAAAGCAATAAGATCGAAGCTGTTTCCAAACACCAGCGAACAATACGTGTTACTGACAAGAAGTGTCTGATGTCCTGATTCTGGAAGCAGTGGCCAAATCCCATGCACTGACAAAGCCATAGCTTGTAATGGTGAAACACTCTATGTCCCAGGAGAAACTCCATTTCACTTTGATATATTACAGCAAAAGTATTTTTTTCCTGTATGTAAAAAACTAGATGTCAGTGAGAGAAACTGCACAGATACGATTTGATTAATATCTTGGGTATATGTTAATGGGTTTCTGCTCCTTGGTCAATAGCTCAAACTAATGCCCAGGTTAGCTACCAACTTCAGTGTCCTAGTTAAATGAGTTTGGTGACTTGACCTTTTCTAAAGACTTTTTTTTTTTGCCTCAAAAGCCACCACAGCTGCACTAACTGACAATAAAGGGAATATTCATTGATACCACTATAGGGTTAAAAGATCAGCAATGAATGGGCACAAAGTCTGAAATGGGAGTTATTCACAACTATGTTGAAATATGTTAGTGGGGAAGGAGATGACTAGGTTGATATTTAAGAAGAAAATAGCATTTTTTTAAAAAAGTTGTTTCTTAAAAATCAATATTTAAACAAAAGGCACAATTCTTTAAGTTCATCATTCCAATACAGGAAAGCTATATGTATCAAAAAAGGTTTTTTTTTTTAAATTGCCTTAAAATTCTCATTGTATAGGTATTCTAATTAAGTCATTTATTTTGATAATGATAAATTCTCAGATGAAACCACTAACACAAATCAATCCCTAACAAGTGCTTATATATCTCATTCAAAATCTGAACTGTGTGGAAAACTTGGTTTCAGCTAACTTGTGAGTTTTCCTAGTGGAATTGAAAAAATGTATTGAACAATATGATTATCTCAAAGTTATTTTTAATTTCTGTTTCATTAAATTCACATAAACTTATTTCACTATTTTCCTAACTAGTAAGTTTCCCTGTAAAAATGCATTTAAAAGAAATACATTCCAGTCTGGGTTGTTTAGGGTTTTATTTTTATTGTTTAGCATGCAGGCACACGCACCAAGTTCTCTGGATGCTTTCTGCTCCTCTACTTTTGCTTTCAATGCATGTATATAATTATGTGTTCATGTTGTCATGGTAATTGAAACTGGAGTTGTCAGAATGTGGAAATTACTTGTGTTAGGCTGGAGCATAGAAGTCCAGTTAAAGAACACCATGTGACCAGTCTAATGGCTGAAGGTTGACATGGCCAGAGGTTATCCAGAGAGATGTGTTTATTTCATTTGTTTAATTAGTATCTAAAAAGCTTTCCAAATATTAAGGTTACTGCATATTGTATCTTAATGTATTCAAATACGTACTTCAGGCAATTTACAGAGATTTTTGTAAAGTATGAGGATTTTTTTTTTGATTGCTTACTATATGTGAGCAGATTCAGACTCAAGTTCAGAGATGCTTGCAATGAGGTTTCATGTTTGGTTGATGCACCTGAAGGTTCAGAAGGAGAAGAGGAAGGTTTAGGAAGAGAGGTATTTTAATTGGCTTAGCACTCTAACCTCATGAAGTTTGTGGAAAAGCTGTATTAAATCTTGATATATGTAAAAGTTTTAACAGGTTTTGATAAAAGTATATATTCAGCTACTTTTGTGGTTTATTTTAAGATAAAAGAATAAGTGGGGGGAAATGCTTGAAAAAACCTTAAGGAATTGTCTTAAATACAGAATCTGTTCTAACTAAACCATTCCTGATGTTTTTCTAACTAGTTTTCAAAGCTATTCAGGGTTTGTCTGTTTTCCTTGCAAATATGTCTTGAATTCAGCCAAGTCTTTTTGTTTCGGGTTTTTTTTAATGTCTAAATCAAATCTCCATTTCTGGAATAAAAGTGCATATTTCTCTTGTGTTAAAGTAAGGTCCAATATTTCAGTCTTTTATAGATTGTCTTTTAGACTGCTACTCTTTCAGATTAACTACATCTTATTTTTAACCTTCAATCAGTGTCCATAGCTAAAAGTAATCCATTTAAGGCCGTATCAAAACCAAGCAAAGCTAAAAGTTCATTTCAGGTGGCATTCAGGGGGTTCTTTATTTGGTCTCTAAGACTTTCAGTATGATACTTGCTTTTTTTTGCAATGGCTTAGTAGCTTCAGGTTTAGTTTCTGATCCAGATAGTTTAGTGCAGAACTGCTACATTGTTTCTCAACCTACATTTCTGCAGTTGATTATTTCTGAGAGGGAAAAATTATACCTATCCTTGAACTTCAGTTAATCTTTTTCAAACCATTTCTACTGAGATTTCTGTGGACTTCTAATTGTGGCCCCCAGTTTGCCTGCAGACCTTCCTAGCTGAGACCTCACTTCAGACATTATGGGAGCAGTGTGTCTTCAGCCATCAAGCTTAATGATGAAAATGAAGTGCTGGGTTCTGTGCTTACCCACAACTCCACTTGATGACTCTTCCTTTTACAGAGTGAATCACTGATAGCTCTAGCGTTACATTTTTTTCCATGCAGTAATACTATTTACATTCTGTTTCCTGGTTAGACCAGGAGACAGTCCTGTATGATGATGCTAAAAATATTCCTAAAATCATGATATGTGACATCAGTGATTTTCCATACGAAGAGGCTTGTTACCTTGTAATACCTTGTTCTTGATGTTTTCATGCTCAATTAGTAATTTCCTGCGTTTAAGTTAACTTACAAAATGTGAAAATAAATAGAGTATCCAGGCTATAACGTTGTCCTCCTTTTAAGGCAGGTGTTGTTTTTCCTCTTTTTAAAGGCTTTTCTACCCATATCCATCTGTCATATGCTTTCAAGAGTCATTCTAATTATAACAGCTTCCAAGCATGCACAGCTCTGATAGTCAACTTCTCTAAGACTTGGGGCAAATTTAATAGGCCTAGCCAACTTTGAGTTATTTGACCTACATATTTTTCCTAATCTTTTCTTCTTCTTCTTCCTTGTTCTACCTTGTACGTCCTGCTTTGGTTTGGGGTTTTTTTTGGCTTTTAATTGTTGGAGCCAGTTGATTACAATGAAGATTCTTAGTGAAAACTGTCAAGCAGCCAGCACTTCATACTTCTTGGTAAAATATATGCAAAGTTTGCTTTCACTTTCAAGCTGCTGACCAACAATCTCATTTGCATATATGACTTCATTTCTAACTACCTAAATAAAAGAACATCTCAATTCCTGAAACTGAGTCAAGCATGAAGTATGTGGTCCTGAAATGCCTCTAGTACCCTAACCCCACCTGGGGCAAAGCAGAAAAATAGGGTTCTGAATACTACTTTCAGTACCGTACAGGTTGTTACTGATACAGCATAATGCCCTAGTAGTGTGTTTTTGTTGGGTTTTTTCCACCCAAATCAGTAATTTATCTTTTTGTATTTTAAAATTTTTATTTAAAGACTCTTTAATTTGAAATTTTTCAATACCTAGTTTGGATAGGATTTTTTTTTTTAAGTATTTGAGATGATCAACTAAAACCTCCCTATTAGAATCAAATACTTTTTAGGACGCATCTGCATCAGGTGTTCAATATACTCAGAACCATATGTACCCTTTTTACAGTGGTTTCAAAAACTTCGGAAACGGCTCAAAATAAGACAAGGAAACTTTAAAAGGAATGAAGAGCTAGGTCAGGGGTGAGTGTGGAGGAGGTTGTCTTCCTGAGGTACAGTTTCACACCTAGAGTAAACCACACTTGTGCTCCTTGACTTGCTTTGCCTTTCTTTAGGTGTCTGGGAGTTCAGTATGCTCACCTCAAAGTCCAGAAAGCTCTGGGAACAGCTTCCCAGCAAGTCATTTTACGTACCACAGCACAGCAATCAAAATGAACCAAAGCACTTGAACAGAACTCTTATTGTGTAAATGGGAGCAAGTTACTGGCAGAGCACTTTCTGTGTGTTTTATTAAACAATCTGCTCTACCTGAAATGATTTAACAGCCGTTTATAGTCTTGTGGTTAGAAGTCACAAAACAAGCTTATGTTTTCACTTTCTCTGATGCTTCTTGGAATGCTATTAATACTGCTTGGGTTTAGCAAGCACAGTGATTTAAAATGTTAATGATATGTGACAGAATCTTTACACTTATTAGCTTTCTTCCTGCCTGGTATAATTAAATCTGATAATGACCCTTCTACAACTCTAAAGGAAGGGAAACTATAAATTACTGTTCAAAGTGTCTGTTCCAAATAGGGTAGTTGATAGCCATTGGGGTTAACAGACCTTGTTTATTGTATGGGTGTCTTGGGCTGAGATTTTGAATTAGAGGAAAATGTGACAATGATTTTGTGATTTGGAATCTGAGAACAAATCAAACATGTCTGGAATGAAAGTCATCAAAAGCCAATGGAAACAGCTTTTATTACTTTTCTATGAAATGAATTGTTTTTGAGATTTTTTGATTGGTTTGGCCTGCTACACGGACACACATTCTATAACTGCGTTACCTCGGTGGATATGTCTTAGAGCACTCTTTCTGACTGACTTTCATTAGCTTTGCAAATGACTGTTACCGGGGAATTGGTATTCCTAAACTGACTGAGTGCTTCAAGACCACAAAATGCACAAGGTAAGCTTAGTAAGAGATTTGTTCATTTACCTGAGAAATTTAATTTAGGCTAAAATATCATTCGAAAGTGAAATAGCTATTCAGAAATTCTCATGGAAACTGCTTTAGTGGATACCAATTCCAGTTGGTTTGGAGCCCACTATTTGACAATTATCAAAAATTAAGCCATCTTTTATATCAACATTGTTTTAAAGTTGTTAAATCACCTCAAATATGACTAATTCTGTCTCCTTATGACAGTTACTGGTGCTTTTACCCAGTAGGTGTTCAGCAGGAGCCAAACTTGTAACAAAAAAATAGTCCTGTAGCTTAGAGTAGCTAGTTGGGCAAATATACTCCATCGTTATGGAGAAGTCAAGTGGGAAATACAGCATGTACCTTTAGAGAAATAACACTGTTTGAGCTCCTGGACTGGGTTTGGGGTTCCTGTTTCTTCTTGCCCCTGAGAGAAGTGTATTCAGCAGTAGTATGGCCAAATGAAATGATGTTGTAAAATGTTGTTTTCTGCTTGGGCATTTTCCCCAAATGGCTCTTAATATTAAATTTGCTGTTCATACAACTACTGAGCAATATTTTCAGAGCCCTATCTACAATGATTATTAGAGGTCTTTTTGTATAACTACTCATTAAAGCCCCTCATAGAAGATATAAAGTTGAGGTGAATTGCTAATCATTTAGTAATCATGGGTATAATGGAAAGATACTGTTATCACTAGAGCTCCTGCTCATTTCAGATGCAGTGTTGCATATTTGAGCTCCTTAGAGGTATGTGCTCTGGCAGTGATTCTCAGGTTTTGCATTGGCAGCCAGAGCTTAACAGAAAGTGCTGGGGTTTTGCCTGTCTTTACTTCCAGAGATGGTGTTTACAATGAGTTTTTTAGTCTCTCTGTGCAATAATAAGCATACTTCTTTTTCAGCAGGATGCAGTCTTAAGTTTCAATAATCTTTTGGCTTCTGCACCAGAGTTGTGGTTCAGAAGTTCCTTCCCTGCACCAGTTTCTAGCCTCCCATGTGTTTTGCCTAGCTTTCCTTTTTTTATCTTTCCTCACATCTGAAAGTGTTCATTTTTAGCCTCAATTATCTCAGTGCCTTTACATAAATATTGTTATGCAGGCAGGTGGATCCATGACAAAGCACCATGAATCAGTGGCTAGCTTAACTTTTGAAATTGTAGAATCACTACACTGGTAGGGGCTGAAAGGAGAAAATCCTAAATATCTCAGAAAACACAGTTTTATTAATACATTTGTGAACTGCTGTTAACTGTACGTAAGGGGAGTTCTTGCTGCTTTAGTTGTGTGTTGACCTTCAAATACAAGTATTTGTGTGCTTCTATAAATTTGCCTTAGTTATGCTCATCTCATGGGGAGGGATTATGAACACTGTAATATGGGAAATTCCATCAGGGCTAGATGTATCAGGAACCACAGTTTGTTGTATGAAAGTGTTCTATCTGTGCAGTCAACTGGAGGAAGTCTCAGTCTTGGCAGAAACCAGTGAATATTTTGCTGCTATGTATCTGGCTTCAGGAGAGTTAAGATTTCACTCTCTGCAACTGATTGGCAAAGCCTAATGCTAATGTTGTAGAAAGGACTCCTAGGAAGCAGCAGCAGAAATGCAGATAATGTATTTGTAAGGGTATCTAAATATGTTCGGGGCATTTGACATGCTGTTTTGCACACTATATTAAATTACATGCCGTCGTAATGAAAGAAAAAGGTGTTGAGACTTCAACCTCTGAGAGGTGTTCTGTTACATAACTCAGTTGTCCAACTTTCACTTAATTAGCAAGGCTTTCTATAAAAGCAGACCAACCCAAAGGATCATAGCTATTCCTGTCATTTGATTATAAATGTAATGCCTGTGTGACACCTTTCTGCCTATAATGTTATGTGTAATCCTTTCTCTGTGTGGCTACAGCTCTTGTAAGTTCTGTATTAAACTCAGTACTGTGGTTATTCGTGAATGAAATTACTGGAACAGTGTTTGAGGAAAAAGTACACGGAAGGATTTAAGGCAGAACATGGCAAAGCAAAGGCTGCAATTATCTGCAGCTGAAAACAAGTAGCTTTTAATATGTCCATTCACCTAAGAAGGGAGGGAGAATTATAGACCACATGCTCTTTCTTTCCCTTTTTCTATCATTTCTCTTCTTCTTTTTCCTTTATACAGTTTATCACCCATAATTTCAGGATGTGTTTTGTTTCTTTAAGCTGTTTTATCTATAGGCTTATGAGGTCAGTCATGTGTGAATTCTTTTGTTAGTCACCTCACCTTTTGCCTTGATGATAGAAAATTGATCAGGCCTAAAGTACAAGTTCAATAGACAACCCCCTTGGTCCTTTGTCTAGGAGAATAGCTACCATTGAAGGCCATGAGCAGGTTGCTATTAATATGACAGCCTGCTCTATCTCCCACTGTAATTTATAATGAAATACCTAATCTCCATTATTTTGATCCAAGCAGGCGATCCCATGAAAAAGTCTTTTCATCCAGTTCCCAATGGCAGTTACATGAGAAATGGCAAACCAATAATTTTTGTCAAGTTTTTTAAGCCAACAGAAATGCTTTTCCACTGCTACAGTTTCAAAAGGCACAGATAAAGCTCATTCACTGAGATGAATGAAAAAGCCATCTGGGGTTTTTCTTTTTGACTTCCTTTCCTTTTCTCCATCCTTGTAATCAAATTTGAGCAAAATCAAATGGGGCTTTCTATGAAAGTACCTTTTGTTGATCTGAACGAGCTGGTAATTTACAAAATACCCTTCCTTTGTGAGGAAGGCTAAAGAAAAAAAGAATCAGTAGCTTTTAAAGCTGGGCCTTGGTGGGACTCTAAATGCAGTGAAAGCAGTCTGTGTTGAGAGATTGAAATGCATTTCAAAGCCAGGCCTGAGTCAGGGTACAGGGAAGAAAAAACCTATGTGCATTTTATAAGAAGAAAAACCTGAATGGGAAGGGGAAAAGAGAGAGAGAGAGAGGAAAAAATCTGGATAATACATTAATCATTATTTTGGAAATTGTCTTCCTTACTGACACATACTGCGTAACTAATGATTGAGAACTCGGATTTTTGTTCTATTATAGGCATCTCAACATTTGTCTGTGCTGCTTTAAAGTTTGAGAGGCAAGGATCCTTGAACACTGCTGGACTATGTTTTAAATGTGTATATATATTTTTTCAACTTTGCTTTTTTTGGTTCTTTTTTTAACTTGCCTGTGAAGTATTATGGGGAAAAATACTGGCAGAAAAGCTGAGTTTATTCTTTTTGGCATGCTAATGTTTATTTTTATTGTATTTCTGCTTACCAGATTTCCTAGTGGTAATTATTTCCCATTGACTCAGACCGAAGGACAGTGTGGACACCTAACAAACAGTAAGTTTGTCTCATTTTTGTTATTCATATTTCATGATTAATGCGGAAAAGCTGAAAATATGTCATTAATTACAAATTCTGTATGGTAAGAATGTTCTACAGCTGGATGCATTTATTAATGTGAAATATTGTTGTGGTTTAACTCTTATCTCTGTTACTTACCATAACTGTTTAGTCAGATACAGATAAGTGCATTGTTCTGTGCAGATGATAATACAGCTTGTGAAATAAACACTAATTTACATGTCATATTTGAAGATGTGAGCAAACCTAGCCCATGTTTTAATCTTTTCACATTCTAAGCAAGTCTGTAAATATGAGATGTTTCCTCATTTTTCCACTCATGTTTTTATTCGGGATATAGATGCCTTTTAAAAACAGCTTCCTAGTTGCACAATATAAAATGGTACAAGCAATTTTACTAAAATGTAGGCACTCAGGGTAGAAATTCCTGGGTTTGTTGGGGGGCTTATTATTTTTGAAAGAAAGTTTCTTAGTGTCATTTTTAGCTTGGCTTATGCTGTATTCTGTTAGGAATAGAGAGATATGAATGTTGCTGCCTAAGATGATGTTGTTAATAAAACTCTAGTAAAATCACATTGGCTTTTCAATAATACTTATTCAAGTATAATAACCTTGGAAATAATTAAAAACAGGGAACTTCAGTTATATGCTGTTTGGTTTTGATGAAATGTTGTGAGACATGATTTGGTTTGTGTTCCGTTTGCATGTTTGTTCAGCGTTGTGATATTAAGTTAGAAAGCTTACTACAGGAAAACAGGCTAGGATGAGTGTTTTTCTTTTTAATATTAATGAAAATCCAAAGTCAATCATATAAAGTTTGAGTGTGGTTTTCATTAATGAGATCCCCAATTTTTTAGCAAATAGCTTCCGAAGTGTTTTCTTTGATGTAACCGGACATGTGATTGAATTGGAGAATATCAATAACTTGCTTTTGTACCTGAATTAATTTCCCACTTCTTTTTCTTACTATCCTATACACTTTCAGTTTCCTACAGGATTTGTTTTCTCACATGGTTTTGAGCCATTTGCTGCCTCCTAATGTCTGACTTATAAAACAGCAAACATGGAAAATTTCCAAAAAACTTTTTCTGGAACTATCACTGCTGCATATTTTGTGATTGTGTACCACAAGAAATTTGTGAAATTAAAGGATTTACCCTTTGGTTTTTATTTTTTTTAGCAGAACATCAGATTTTCCACCTTGAGAAATACAGTGCACAGAGCATTAGTAGTACTTTTCTAGGTACTGAGTATGAAAACAAAGACACAAGTAGTTGACTTTGTTCGGATCATGTCATGTAGTTAACATAAGAATCTGTGGCTTCACAGGCTTGCATACCAGTATCATGTGATGCTGATTTTAGTTAAATGATTGTCTCTTTCCCCTTCCTTTTTCTAAAAATAGTATTTAACCTTTGTTTATTTTTGTATCTTTCCTCCTTTATACCTTCTTAAACTTTAAGATATAGTCTTCATTAAAGATATTGACAAACGTTAGGTTTTATTGACAACAGGAAAGCAAGGTAGTGTCCCTTGTCTGGTATCAATGCTTGCTGTCTTCCTATGTACTGTTTGTTGCACAGTGCAGCACCAGCTTGCTCAAAAAATGTGAGATCTGTCAACACGCAAATATTAGGAGTTATAATGGACATGGAGATAACAAAGATTTTTATCCCTGTGTGATCTTAACCCTCCTATAAATTCTTCTATGGTTTAAGAATGCAATCATGTAAATAGAACAAATTTCTTTAATTGAGATGAATGTTGACTGGAGTTCTGACTTTGCCCCGTACTACTTACGTATGTTTGTGATACTCTCTAAACTTTTCTTTATGTTGAGTTGCACTCAGTGACTACTCTGTTTGTGGCAGAATGTTTTTAAATCACTGCAAGGTTCTTAAACATGGGTGGGATCTTACAGGAGTACCTCCAGCTATAACTGATTTCAAGTTGCCAAGTCTTGTGCTTGAACTTTTCAAGCTCACTCATGTTTTGCATTCACGTAGGATAAATTTGTCTAATAAATTACTAGCAGAATTATTTCTTTTTAATAAATCTCCTCCATCATTTCAATTACCTTTTGGGAAAACTTTGGTGCAGGAGCCACTCCTAGCAACAAATGATTACTACTTTTTTTGAGAATGTGTATAATTATGTACTTAATTTGCATGCATAAATTGCAGTCTCTGATTTGGATCTTTGAGAGCATTTTACAGTAATGAAACAATAAAATGGGAACTGAAGTTATATTAAATAAGTTTAAAAGTACTCCTTCAGTTAGAGAAAGTGATCCAGTGCAGCATAAATAGAACACAGAAATATACACTCTGACAGGTTAGCAACACAATGGGTGAGTTATATCTGTTGAAGTGACATGAATATAAATATATAATTCTAGTCCCTAAGGTTAGGGTGCTTAATGATTTGGTTGTGTAATCAGACTGAGTTGGATTGGGATGGGAAAAAGAGTTTTTTCAGTGGGCTTTTCAGTGGCTTTTTTAAAAATGTCTTAAACAGCAAGAGGTGGGGACAAAGGATGAGAATTCCTGGGTCTCATGTGCCCTCTAGGGTTCTGCACTGCCTGCAAGAAACACTTCCTTCCAGCTAAATTTTTCATTTACTGAACACTAAAAGCATACTTAGCCTTAGTGAACATATGTTACAGCTTATGGTATAACTGGGATCTCATAATAATCATAAGAAATGCAGAGTTAGGCAGTCTCACAGCTAAGAGTTCCTCAAAGGAAAAGTATGTGCTTTAAAAAAAAAAAAAAAAAAGTAAAAGTTAGGGAAAGATATGGGAATTCCAGTGAGCATAAAATGTTACAGAAGAGATAAGAGACATTTGAAGAGTGGTGGGTAGTGTTGATATAAGAAAAAGGCATTAATACTTAGTTGTGCTTGGGCTCAGGCCCTTTTCTGAAGGTCCTAACCACCATTTAGAGTCCCTGTCCCAGGGATTTCTGTATTCATTAAAAGTGGTGTCTGTGTTCATGTTAGCCTAAAAATAGCCATTTTTTAAAGTTGGCTTTTTGTACTGTACTGTTACTATTCACTGTGATCTTCTTAAAAAAAAATAGGAACTTCTCCTCTGAAACACTAATGAAGTCAGACTTTGCATTCAGGTACTGATGAGCAAAACAGGATATGTCTACAGTAGTGCTGGACAATTCTGTTTCAGTTTTTCCTGGAGGCATTGTTGATCTTAATTTGAAAAACAGAGTAATGTGCACAGTGTTCTCTCTTTTGTTTCATGAAATTCAGCACCAAACATCTCAAGATGCTTCCAAAATTCTTAATATTTCAGACTAGGCTTTCAATGAGTATGCTGGCTGCCAGTTATGGGTGGGACAGTAGTATCAATGCATTAAAGACCTGATATAGACTATTACTGTGGTGACTATTACTGTTGTTCTAGTGTCATTCCTGATACGCTGTGATCATGGTGTAGCTGGGCCTAGAATAGAGATAAAATCGCTGTTCAGTGTGATCCGTGGTGATAATGTGTTTTGTTTGGAACTTTCTGTATGTGTGGTGGTTTTGGGGGTTTTATGTTTGTTTTTTAACAGCTTATTCCTTGTGGATTTGTAGAACCACCCTCAAAATATCGTAGAAAGTGGCTTGTTATTCTAAGCACCTACTCAGACTTTTCATTTAGTTGTCAGATTTGACTGGATAGCAAACACTTTGCCTTACATAAGAGGCAAAACAAAGATCTATTCTTGTAGAGTATTTCTGGGCTTACATGTAACATGCCATAAGCAGACAAAATATTCCAATAAATTATTACATGGATCCCACTGTAGTATATTCAGTGACTTAAGAATGCTCAAGATTTGAAATGAAAAATTTTCAGCAAACTAGTCTTTAAAAATACTTGTAGGGTTCATTGCTAAACAGTAGACCTGTGAGGGCTGGATAATATCACTTTAAAATAGTTACTAACAGTATTATCCTTCTGTTTTGAGTGGAACAAAACCTCTGAAGGATGAATGTTGGAAGTAAGTGCTGTAACTGCTCATAGTGTAGCTAGCACACACAATATCAGTGTCTGGCTTAATATTTTTTTTTCCCTACCCAATTAAAAAGATCCAATGCTACTTTTGTTGGATAAGGAAGATTTTAAAAATTTGAAAGCTTGTTAGTTTTATTCAAAGATCATAAAATCTATGAAACAACTGGAACTATAAGTTGTAGTCTTCTTATTTTGCTCGTTAATAAATTAGACCTGTGAGACACGGGTATGTTTTTTGCTTCAACTTCTTCAGTCTGTGTTTATAATAGCATACCTAGAGCAACATGAAATGAGGTTATCCTCTCCTGGCAATTTGTCTTCAGAATTAGAAAGCTGGTGGATAAGAGCAGAGCTACAGGAGAAAGGGGTCTAGGAACTACTCTGTGGAAAAAACTTGATCTGTAACAGGGTTGAAAGGTAAAAGTGCTGTTTGCTGCAAGGCTCCTTAGAGTGTTTGACAGTTTTACCTGAGGCATATTCGCTCTGATGTCTTCTATCTGATCCAGGAAGTGGAAGCTGTGCATTCATTGACCTAACGCTACTACCCAGGGATGTCCTTTTCAGCATCAAGTGTGTGTAGCCCTCAATGTGGTACTTGTGATTTTAACTGTAAGACATCCCTTCCATTTTGTTTTAAAAATGACTTTGTTTAAAATATTTTTGTTAGTCAATTTCTGTAGAGGTGGCATATTTAGAGCAGCCAGCACCACTTAACTGTATGCTTTGTTAGACAGTCATTTATTCTTCAGTCTTCCAGTGAGTATTCCGCCCGAAGGGTGACAGAACAGTCTCATTCCTTGTGCCATGATGTACAGATATTCCACAATGGCACTTCTGCAAGTGCAATCTTTTGAGCAGTCCAAGGTCTGGCCTCTGAAGCATTGTGAACAAACAATTTCAAATGTTGATGCTTTTTGTTTTGAAAGAAAGTGATTTAGATCAATCACCGAGTTGAACAGTTGTTAATTTTGGGTGGGAGTCAGCTGCATCCTGAAAGTGCCCTTGCTTTATCATGTCCATCTCTTGCTGTCACAAGGAGTGTCTGTGTAGATGGCAGTGTTTGCTTCTGTCTGAAGTCTTACGTGACATAAATGACTTGTAGCCATAGTTTCTTAGTAGTGTGCAAGAGGAGCTAGTTGCCTAGACAGGCAGCAGATAAGATCTGTAAGCTGGATAAGATCTCCAGCTTACTGGAGTTCCCGTAGCCTCTCAGGCCAGCAAACTCCTTCACCATGCATAAGAAGAAAATTAACTCTGCTGTTTAAAAGACTGTGCACTTGATGCTAAAACACTGCATTATTGCTTGGGATAGTTAGGGATGAATTCTACTGACAAGTGCATTCGGTAAGTTTCAACTAATTTTACTTAAGAGTATTTTTTGGAGCCTGAGACAAAGAGTATCCATTAAAGGGCAAGCACATCCTCTAGACGAGGGATTTATAGGGGTGCTTCCTGTTCCTTTTATTTGGAATGTTAGATATACTGAGGATATGTTTCTTGGATTATTTTTTTTTAACTTTATTAATTTTCTTATATTGTTTTCCTACACTGTTTTCTCTTTCTTTACTAGTGTGTACATCTGAGAGTTTCTGAGGTCACTGATGGCTTTACTGCACTTGTAAACAGACGTCAAAGACCCAATTCTTGACTGATGATTCTGGGTGCTTCTGTGCTGCCTTATCTTTAAAAGCAGAGCAGTATTTTTATTTTAGCCTTGTATTGGCAACCTTAACTTCAAAGGTCACATTTAGCACTGATGCTATGCTTTTTCAATTAAGAAGATGAAGGAAGAATAACTATATAGGCAATAGCAAAATAATTTTTTTCTCTATTATGCTGATGCAAGCCACTTGTGTGTTGTGGAAATGCACTAATTTTCCTAACCTAACCTTGCAGATCTGTCAGCTTAATCCAGTACTGTCAGTAAGATACTTTTGCATCTAGTGGGAGGTGGCACAGTGGTGTGAAGAGCTCTTGAAATATTTGGTTGCTTCTAGGACTTACTTTTGCTGTGTGAAGTGACTAAGATCATCACTACCCATTTTGTGTTTAGCAAGATGCTTATTAGGAATTCTCATCATTATTTAAAAAAAAAATTAATAGAAAATGACTAAGAATATTAGACTACATTCCCTGATGATTCCATGGCTGACAGATTTGACAGTCTATGATGGCATCTCTTGAGTTAGAAACATACATGTAGTTGAGTTTTATTGATTTATGTACACAGAAAACATGAATATCCTTGTACAAAAAATGTTCTTTTACAATTTAAGGGAGCAAATCCTTCCAAGAGCTCTGTGTTATGTCAGCTGTTGTGCTTTAATACCTCCTGTTTCCTGTGTTTGAACATCTCTCTATCTCTCTGAGGCTTCTCTCATGGAAGCTTTGCAGTACAGCCTTTCTGGTGTATGTCAGGTCTAACAGGTAGGTATGACTTTTCTTATGCCTGCTGGTAACAGTACAGGTCAATTTGGAGTGTGGAATAGGTAGAGAGGAAGTATGGACTAGAGGGAAATCTGGAAACTAAACAGGTATGCACACTAACTACATAATTTAGGAAGATGTGGTAGTTGAGAGCAGGGGAAAATTAATTGACAGAAACTGAATTGGCAATCTGAAAATGCCTGTGGCAAGGGGCTGAGGTCTTATTTTAATTTTATGTAAGTTTTGTAACATTGTAAGCTGAAATTCTTTCCAAAGTTAAAGTTCTTTTGAATGTTTTTTCACTCAAGTATGCTTGATTTGGTTTATGGAAAAAGCATAGCCTGATGTGCAAGAGAAATGTTTGAGGGGATCAGTGGCTTGCAAAAGTAGATGAAGGAAATTATCAACTCAGTCTAAATGCTGAATGGATTTGTGGCAGAGTGTGAAGTTAAATTATATTTGATTTAAAACAGAATAAGCAAAAGATCTTTTGCTTGCTGTGTAAATTCAGCCTATTAAAGATAAATGAAAAAAGTTATGAAATGAAAAGTAGCTGTAATATACAGATTGAATGTTTGGGTGGGAGTGAAAGTAGGAGTTACCAGGTAGGAAGAGATTCCTTAAGATGTGTCACATCATACTATTAAAATAAAGAGCTAGACATAGTAATTTTAAAGGGATGTTGTGTAAAAGTTGGGAGATATTAATGCAGTAAAATACATTGATAGATTCCAAACTTTGTGTATTACACATATATAATAACTGTAGATGGCAAAGTATATTCTTCATGTACTGGATTATTTGTGAAGGGAATTATTATATGTTAGAAAATTTTGTATTTGCTCTCTCTGTATGCAGTTCTGATTTCATTAAGTGATTCCTGTAATGGATTCATTTTTGATCAAATTTATAAAATAATCTAAAACCTTCATAAAGGTCCTAAATTTTCATTTGTGTGTGCTTATATTCTTAGCAGCTCCAGTCCTTGTGAGAAGGCCAAAGGATGAAGAAATTGCTTCACTTTCTTTTGTTCTGCCACAGACATCTTAATGGCCATGGGCAACACACTGTCTATTCTCCACTGATACCTAGTTTCATACTGATAGTATTTTGATGATAAATATTTTTTAAATACTCAAATGTTATGGATAAGAGGGTTGTATGAATTATCAAGGTCTTTGATATAGGAAGATAAAAAACCATCTAGGTATTTGACACAGATGTTTTATTGTAGATATTTTAGTTGCTACTTGGTTCCCCACACTGTCTTATCTGGGCACCTTGTTATTTATACCTACAGTTACAGTACCCTACCTTTCCCTTTTATTATGGCATTCTTTGGTTTAGAAACTAGTTTTTTCTTAGGGTAGCACTGAGGAGAGCTGCAAATTGAACTCAAGTCTCCTAGCACTAAAGTCTTATTCAGTCTTCCAGGGACAGCCCGTCTCGGGCTCTCTTTGTAGTATTGGAAAGTCGTTTCTGGCAGTAAGCTGTACAGCCTTCTGTACAACTGTGCTTCTGTGCACATCCTCTCAAGTTTCCCGTCCCAACTCCATTTTTTTCAATAGTTAGCCAACATTGTTCTTGCTGGTGATGGATGTACATCCCCCTGCATGAGAAATGCTATCCTGCAAAAGGATCATTTATTTATTTTAGTCTAGCAGGAGCTTCCCCAAAAAAGTAAAGTACAAAAGAATGATGCAAGTTGGGGGTGGTAAGTGGTAAATCCCATTTGCTTTATGTTGCAAAGGTGTAAGGAACTAGGAAGAAACATGAAGCCTGGATTTTCTGCAGTGCAGAATTGTGTCTGGTATATCATTAAGGTGGTGCAGTAAGCATCTAAAAGTGTATCTGAGTTTTACAGCAGTATCTATCGCATGTTCTACCATTTCTTTAATGTTTTACAAATTGTATCAAGGAACAAAAACACTTTTTAAAACCCTTTTTTAAGGAAAGAAGGAGATATAGGCTTTCTTAACTTAATGTGAAGGTTACGGTACATATTTAACAAAGACTCGGAATTCCAAAGTGTAGACAGCCATTGTCTTGTCTTTACCCAGCGGTGTGAGTAAAGGATACGGTGTCAGCCTTAACTTTAAATTTTCCTGGATCCTGTCACTTCATGTCACAACCTTAACATTAGTAATATACTTTTTTTTGTCAAGGAACAATAGCTAAAAATGTATTTTGACTAGTAAAATTAAGGAGATGACACGTAAGTCATAGAAGTTAGCTGTGCAATAGTGATGTGTGTCATTTTTTTAATACAAGTATAATTTTAAGTACTTGGTAACTACTATCTATAGCTACAGAAATATCATCACCTCCTGCCTTTTGGCAAGAAACGATATTTTAAGTTTTATATATAGACTACACAATGAGAGAAAGGGAATGGTTTTAGCTGAACATTATACTTTAGCACAGAGTAGGAACTAAATATAGCAGGTATGTCATCACAGCAAGGTTGCTTTGTGGCAAATATTAAAAAATAACAGTAGACAAACGTACATTACTGCTGGTACAGAGTCATTAGAGATAAATAAAGATGGTTATAGAAGCTGATTACAGAAGGTCCTATCTTAATTGCTAACAGTTGAACCTAGCAATGTCACTTCAACCACTAGGACTTGTTTTGCAAAGTCTCATATTCTTCTCATTTTGGAGAAAGTCATGAGAAACCTGGGGCTTCATCTCTGAGGAATGCCCACTTTAACCTTAACTTACCAAAGGAGTACTTGCTGCTACTTCTTTCTTGAGCGTAGCAGCTATTCAAGCCTGTTGGCAAGCCTCACACACTTTCCCCCTAAGGAAGCAGTAATTCAATCCATTTGCAAAGAAAGGAAGGAGAGAGCAGAAGAAATCTGGGGGCTCAGGACAGCAGCTCTAAGCAGGTCTCTGTCCTTTCCATCTTCTCTATTTCACTTTACTCAGTTTGATAGCAAGAGGAGGAAAAACAAGCTTGAGGGCTGAAACCATAGCTTCCGTGAATCTCTGAGAGGAAGACATGACTGTGGGAAAAACTATGTAGTTCTGAGGGTTAGGTGAAGGTGGGTATGTGGGACAGGGAGAAGTTGAGCTCTTTCTGGGCAGGAAGATGGGCAGACATTAATGGCAAACACAGAATACAAGATTGACAATGTTTTTTCAACTCCAAGACCCAAAAAGCCTTCAAGGACAGGCCTGTTAGGAGATTGTGCATAAACCAGCACAGCTGGACAATGTTAATTGTGTGTTTTTCTTAGAAGCATAGCTGCTTGCTGAAAATAAGAATAAACTATTTGTCCTTGTTTCAGCTACGATAGAGTTAACTTTCTAGTAGATGGTGTAGTGCTGTATTTTTGGATTTAGGGTGAGAATAATATTAACACACTGATGTTTTTAGCTGATAAGCAGGGAGGGACACAGCCAGGACAGCTGACCCACAGTGGCCAAAGGGCTATTCCATACCATGTGGTTTACTTATATGCTCTGCATATATCTGGGGGGGGGGAGGGGCGGGGTGATGGAGGGGTGGTCCAGGAAGCGGTTTGGCTCAAAAAATGAGTTCTGGCTTTGTTTGGCACATATCACCTGTTTTGTATGCTCTTTTATCATTATTATTGTCTTTCTGTCCCATTAATTTGCTTTTATCTCAACCTATGAGCTCTAACTTCATTTTTGCTGGTTTTGTACCAGATTCTCTCCCCCATCACATTGGGGGGGGAAGTGAGCGAATGGCTGTGTGCTTTAAATTTTAGCTGCTACTCGGGCTAAACCACAACACCATTATAACCTGTATTGTTGGCTTAATTGAGTTTTTTAACTTTGTGGGCTAGTTGAGCTACAGTATAGAACTGATTCAAGTCTTAGAAGTACTATCTGTGCTGTTCCTATTAGCTTTGCACAGAACCTGCAAGATAATGTCTGTGTGTAAGAAACTGTTTTCCAGATGATTAATTCATGGAAGTCTAGCTCTCAATTCCACTTATAGTCAGTGAGTAAACTGTCACATAAAGTTCAGGACCTGATCTTCATTCTCCCAAGTTAAGGCTTTCTCCAGCTATGGAAATATGATCCCTTTTGCTGAATCATGATGTGTTTGCAAAATAGGGCAATTTGAAATTTAAAAGGGTTGTACTGCCAGCTAGCATATTACTAGGGGATTATAGGCCCTCCATGTGGGATATTAGAGTGCAAACCTCCTCAAAGAAATGATGACCACTTTTACAACGTCTGGACAGTGCTCTAATGGCTAAAATACTGTGTAAAAAGGAGTATTACCACCTCTAGCACCATCTTGTGTTTTCCCTTAAAATGAAAGGGAAGGAGGGTCTCAACCATTCTGTACGTTGGTCACTCGAACAAGCTATTGGATTGTACTGTTTGGAGATTCAACCAGAAAGTTATTTGGGCAGGATCCTTCCTAAGCCTACTATAGAATAAGAAAAGATGTCCTGGCCTCACTTTGTTTGTGAGGAATAACAGGTGATTTGCTAAGCTGGGAAGAAAAATGCTGGTGACTTATCTGCAGACTTTAGTTGCCTGGCAGTTGAGGCATGCAATCCCTCTCTGAGATTTGGTTCTCTTTTGATTCAGGACCATAGCACTTGGTTGTGGCAGAGTTTTGTGTTTGGGCCTTTGTTGTTGTTGTTTGATTATTATTTTTTTTCTTTTCACTAAAACTCACATTCACAATATATCCATGCTTAACTCTCATTTTCTTAAATATGTAATGAACTTTGTAGGTCTGGTTGTAAGAGCCTGATCCTGCAAGGATCGTGACATATCATAGTCCTGATGCTGAAGTCAGTGGAGTGTTACTTCATTTGTGGAGCAGAAGGAGGTTGCATACAATATAGACAGTCTGTCCTGTATGTGAGATCAAGAATCACCATGGTTATTTATCCAGTATTTTTGCATGTGTGTGCTCTCTTTTTTTTTTTTTTTTTTTTTTTTTCCTTTTTATTTTAGTATACTGAAGACAGGGTCTAAATCTGCAGCATAAAACACTTTTCTCTGTGACATATTTGCAGGAACCTTTTAAAAGTTTATTGCTCTACAGCAGTGATGTATCCATTAGTATCAGGAAGCAGTGGCTGGTAGGTGTGCCAGAACTGGTGCTCATCATCCAGAGCATGCTTCTTGACCTATATACCCCTGCTTGCAAATGGAAATTGTTTGCTTTATGTAAAAAAATTATTGCTGGCAGTGACATTTCCCTCTTATTATGGGACTGCACATTCCTTGTAATAGTGGCAAACTATGCTATCTGAATGTTAAGTTTTACGTAACTGCACATATTTAGCACTCAAGGAGAGAATCTTGCAGGATTTAAGCAATGAAGCTTCATTCTCTTTGGTGGTCCCATTTATGAGCTAGTCTTCCTGGTGTCTGTCACTGAGCAATTCAGTGCTTTTAGTAACTGCTGAATAGCAAAGTATTAGCAGTATAATCCAACTCCACAAAAATATATGTAACATTCTATGAATAAACAATAAGGAATCAGTCAGAAGACTTCTCTTTTCTCAACTGGAATGAATATTCTTGTTCATCAAGTATATCCTCCTGGTTTTTGATCGTGTGACAAGGGTAACGAAGGGTGGGCAAAATGCTATGTGAGCTTGTCGTTATGTAGATTAGTTTGCTCAGCAGTTAAGTTACTAATAGACCAAGGTATGTAGAATTATCTTTAGCTTCAAATATTTGTTTAGACACCAAAGCACTTATATGAATCTTTGGAAAGTTGGGCACTAAAATAGGATTTAGGAGTCAAACTGTCTTTCTGTATATGGAGGATAGATCTGTTTCAAGCATAAGGTGATAAATTTTGCTTTTCTAGCTGCATTTTAGCCTAATTTGGTGATGTGTGGTTATTTTTAACACATGTGGGATTGTAGGTGACCATGCTTTTCTTGCCTATGGCCTTGAGGGACAAAGTGATACTGCGGTGTATTTTGGGAATTATGCTTCACTGCATACAAACTGATATGCTACTGCTACTGTTCTGGTTTGGTTCACTTAGCTTTCTTACTGCAGTTTTGTGCTACTACATTTATAAAGTAGGCTTATCAGCTACAGTAAAAAGTAGGGAAGCTAAGAGATTGCAACCAGCTAACAAGGAAACTAATGGAAAGAAAGTTGTTCAGCTGAAAAATAGAAACTTTTTTTAAGATGTTTTGGAGTAGATTTTGAGCAGTGCCTGTTAAGGAGGTTATTCATGTAGAATACACGGTAGGATCCTTAGTAAGGAAAGTAATGATAGAAAACAACCAATAGGAATATGGACAAGGAAAGAATGATTAGAGATCACCTTGAAATAGCCTAAGAGTAAGAATTTTTTGCTCTCTTCATATCGTTCTGTGTTGTGCCTTTTGCTAGGATTTTACACATTAAGATTGCCACGTATTGCTTAGTATTGTTAATGCGCAAAATCCTGGCAAAAGGTTGACATTGTAATGGCTCTAAAGGACCCATTTCAATGTAAATCCTAAGGGTCTATCAATGTGCAGGGGATTTATGTGGGTGAGTCCCATTAATGGTAATGGGACTTATGTGCGTAAATCTCTTCTGCATTGATGGGAAAATAGACTCCTTAGTATGCAAAGTCTCATTTGAAATCAAAGAGCATTTGCATAAGATCCATACGTAGCATGGAACTCTGTGTGTTTAAAACAGTATGAAAAGATGATAATACACATTAACTACCTTAGTGGATAAATACTAGTGTAAAAGAGAATATTTTTTTATAATATGTATTTTGCTTTTAAAAATTGCAGCAGTATTTACACAATTATGTCCAAAATACTTCTGTTTTTGCTAATGTGGATGGCTGCTTTTCACATGAGTGTAGTTGAAAAAAATAATTATGTGTAGTTGTGGAACTTTTGCACTGAGCTCATGTCCCAACTTTCTGAATGAACTATTTAATTTGGACTGACTTAAAGAGTATAAGCAAGAAATCTCTGCAGCCCCAGTACTTCTGTAGTTCTCAGAGTCTATTGATCTAATAGATCCTCTCAAATAAGATGTTTTGTGTTTTGCTTTTATTTGAAGTATCAACCAGCGGTAAAGAAGTCATTGCATAACACTTTTCCTCAGAGTAATCCAGCCTTTGATACAAAAAGTTTTAATTTTGTACTAAAAAGTGTCTCCAGTGCGCGTGCATGTACGAACTGAATGACATCACAGCTGTCGTATATATGGCAGGAGCCTGAAAATACAGAAACTAAGAGCCCGGTGCTTTCCAGCAGGTGTCACTGTTGGCAAGTGTAAAACTAACACTAGCTTTATCACAGCTCATGGAGAGTTAAAAATATTTTGAGGAGGCAATGTACTCTTTTTTTTTTTTTTAATCTCTTCCTTGCAATATAGAGATGCTTGTTTTGTTTAACTGTTTAGTATATTTTGCTTACCTTAGGGAGGTTCAAATGGCCATGAATGTTACTCTCCAAGCAATACTATAATTTCCTTCTATCTGAAATGTTAACAGGCTGCATTGGTCTTTGCTGTCCAGCATGTAGATTTTCAGTGTTATTTTTGAGAAGGAAGTATAAGCATGAAAAATGTGATTATTTTTCTATTTCTAAGTTTTGGAAGTGGGTTAAGAGTTAAGTTGATTTTGCTGATGCAGGCAAGAAGTGGCCTGGAGAATTGCTTGGGTTTTTTTAATTGAGAGGGAGGAACCTAGATGTAGGTAGCTTTTTAGGATGAGAGTTTTGAGTATGTGTGACTATGTAACGTTTTATCTGCTGCAAAGAGGAAGAGCTATATTATCTGGTACCCCACCTCAGCAATTGCTATCAGTGCTTTCAATGAAACTTCTCTACCCTCAGAGGGCACCTCATTCTGAGAGATGAGTGGAATGTCTTTTAATAATAAGGATATCTGCTTTTTGGGTTCAGCATAAATATAACGGTTGCCAGTATAGATATTAAGTTGTAGAAATGTTCTTTTCCTTTATATTTACGTGAACAAGATTAATCTTGCAACCTTCATCTCATTATCCAGTGTATTCTGGATAATGAAGAGTTGTTGTAGGATTGCAGCTTTAAATAAGCTTTAACAGTCAATACAGAGTGCAACAAACTTCTCAAATTCCCTTCTTTTTGGTGCACAGAATAAAAGTGTTTTGTGGCTTACATCAGAAGCATTTTTACATGTAACACTTTGTGTTTAGAGAAGCTGGAGTGTGAATGGCACAGGTGAAAGCAATATGTCCAGTTTTTCAACAAGTTGATGTTTCTATGTGGATTGACTTTGTCTTTCCCCTTCTGTGTAGCACTGAATTTGAATTTATCCAGCCTGATTATAGAGTTCCTAAAGGATGCTTTATAGAAGATGGACAAAGTTCTTTCTGAGGATGATGATAGCTATTATAGAATAAAGTTAGAGCCTTTTTTCTGTTGGATAGCATCTCAATACTTGAAAGTCTTCCTGGGAAGTCTGACATTCAATGATTGCACAGGCACTGGGTTATATCCCTGTTGTAGTTGCATTACACTCAGTAGAGTTACATTGGGAATAGATTTGTATTTCTACCTGTTTTTGAGGGAAAACTTTCCTGTTCCTGTTTTGTGAGCAGGTGATATAAGTGAAGGATCTAGACCTCTTACAAGGAAGGGAAAACAGCATGCCTGATTGCAGCACCTGACTGCATAGGTAAATTGCATCAGAGACCTAGGTATCAGCTGAGTATTGTTCATCCAGCAGCAATTAGCACACCTCAGCTGGGAAGAATTGAGTTTAAAACCAAGCAGCCTTCACAAGTAAACTATTTAAAAGGAGGGAATGTGTCCTGAAGCTTTTCAGCTACATTCATCAGGAGTGCTCTGAGAAGGAAGGATGGCAGAAGGAGCTGTGCTTTGCCTCCAAGCTGAGTTACAAGCCTCAGGAACTGAACTGAGGGGACTGCTTTTGCTGCCTTCTCTCAGCCCTGTGTCTGTGGAGCGATGGCCCACTGTGCTTGGGGAACAGTAGCATGGCTGCCCTGGAGGAAAGTTCTGCTACTGTCAGTGTTGCTTTCATGTTACACCTCCAATAGCATCATTTGGGTAATGTACTTGATACCTTTTTTTCCTTTTTTGCCTGTAAGATATAAATGAGCTCCTTAAGGTAACTTTGAGAGAGAGGCTCTGTTAGTGAGTGGTTGCTGTAGAAATAAGGTTCCTGTAACAGCAGTTTGTGTAGAATCCAAATGCATATCTCAGCATATATGCTGAGTGAATACAACTTTAGCACTCTGTTCTTACTGTATTACAAGGGAGACTGTAAATTTATCCTACAAAGTGATTTTGACTAGATGGCTTATGATATAATGTAAAAGAAATTTCACACAAAAGCTTTTCATTTAGAGTAAGTGCACTTAACCAAAAAGTTGCAGCTAAAAAAGGGATAGTTCCTTGGGTCCTACAAATGAGCAATGCTAACTAATTTCAGTGAGTTTTATGACTATTTACTATTTTTACTTGCACATGTCATAATGAGACTGGTTTTCATAGTCCTGTCTAGGCCATAGACAAATTTTTCCAAGACTACACGTGATGTTTATATGGGGAAGCAAAATACCTCCCTCTGTGTGTGTATTTTGTCTGCTTTCTGAACTTTTTTTTTGGTTATTTGGGAGTTGTTTGGGATTTTTTTTAATTTGCCTCAATTAGATGTTTAGGACTCTTTTTTTAAATTCAGTAGCTTAATCCTCTCTTTCTGAGTTTCTTTTCCTGAATATTTTATTCTTTGCATTGTTAATGTCAATTTTGCAATCAATATCTGTAGCTCAGGGGAGGAAGGAAAGGCAGAGAGTGCAGTGCTTTTCTGCTCTGCAGATTTGGCAGTGGGATGTGTTTGGAATAATGGCTTCAGCAATGAAGTCTTTAGTGACCTTTCATTTGTGCTTTTTGCACTTTATTTTGCTTTAAGAACACAAATGCTGTTGTGCTTAGAAAAAAGCCCTGTTTGCAGGTACAGAACATAGAAAGAGATGTAGTAGTAGTGAACTGCTGATATTTTTAGTGTATTCTGGAATTCTGCATCAGGAAAAATGTCTTTTGAAAGCAGAGTCGGCCCTGAAACCATTCTGGAAACATGATAATAGGCCTGAGAAATACAGACTCTTTGATGTTTCCAAAGCAAACACAATGTGGAAAGGATACATCTCAATCAGAATGGAAACTAGAAAGGGGATGATGAAGGAAGAAGGGGGATCTCTAAATGTGTTGATTACAACTTTTGTAGTCTGGGTTTTAACTCCTGTTCTCTGCAGTCAGCAATAGAATTTCATCTTCAGGTGCCCACGTTTGGCCTTCCAGCAAGTTGCAGTTGAACAGAAGTTGCGAGAGAAAATGTATATGGTGGGTTGAGAAATAGATACACAAGATGAAAATATGATTCTGTTCTGGCAGAAATGCATCTTATGTCCTGTGGGATGGACAAAATTCAACTAATGCAGAACAGTACAGAATAATACTCTGATGTAATGGTAACAAATAAATGCATTTATCTTGTGTAGAAATGGTAATCCCACAATTATCCTGAAGTAGAAAACAATCTGTGGGATAAACACTAGTATAGTCCTTTATTTGAGAGAAATTAATTAGGCTTTTCACTACTTCTACCTTTCACAAAATGATAATTTAATAGGTCTTTCACGCTTAGCTCCAAATTCAGCTGCTTTTTGACTTTAATTTGGAAGAGTTCTCAGTATCTTTAGTATTTTGTACATTCATATATACCAATGTACATATATAAAATTATGGGTATCATGTGTTTAGAGTACAACTCAAAGTAAAGAATTGGGTTAGCTGTATTTGCCTTCTTCCAGGTTCCTTTTCTAGTCCTACTCTGAAAATCTGATATGTATTAAAGTGTGGGTTGCTGACTAGATGCTCCAAACATGGTTGCATGGAATATCTACTCTAGATCGTCTAAGTGGTTATTACAAAGGAAATTAGAATAATTCTGAGTAATAATTCCTAAATTAAACCTAAGTGTTATGATATTTATTCTGCAGTCTGATATTGTACTCAATTGTTCAATCTTTGTATGTGTGTGTTTTAGCCGACCATGTGGCTCAGTTTTCAAAACTCTGATGGCAAAACCACTCTCATCTCAAAAATTTGTATTTTCCAGGCAAAAGCTTTCAGTTGCACTCTTGGTATTCAGTTTTCTTTACCATTTTTCTCTTTTTTTTCTTCAGACTGCTGATGCTTTAGTGAAATATGGTAAAAGCAGGCACATTTGGCAATGTATTTTAAATCAATTCTGTATGTTTTGATACAAGAGGTCATGCTTCTGTTATTTTTAAGGTAGATTTGTGAAAATACATTTCAATGGTACCTTCTTCCTTTTCTTCTTAATAAACATGTGTGCAGTGGGTTGACCTTGGCTGGATGTCAGGTGCATACCAAGCCCCTCTCCCCTCCTCAGCAAGGCAGGGAGCGGAGAAAAACAAGGTGGAAAAAAACCTTTATGGGTCAAGGTAAAGGCAGTTTAATAAAGCAAAAATAAAGGTCATGCAGGGAAGCAAAGGAAAATATTCTCGACTTTCCATCAGTAGGCCACTTCCCAGTAAGCAGGACTTCAGTACATGTAGCAGTTGCTCCACAAGACAAATACTATAACAATTAATTCCATCCATATCCTTTCTATTAGCTTATATTGCTGAGCAAATGTCATATGGTATCCCTTTGGTCAGCTGGGGTCAGTTGTCCTGGCTGTGTCCCCTCCCAAGATCTTACCCACCCCTGGACCACTGGTGGCAGGGAATGCTTGAGGAACAGCCTTGATGCTGTGCCACCTCTGCTCCTTAGTAGCCACAACACTGGTGTGTTGTCAGCACTTTGCTGGCTACTGATACCCAGCACTGTGAGGAGTGCTGTGGGTAAAATTAACTCCATCTCGGCCAGAGCCAACACCAAATATAATAGTAATTGGGTATTTAACTCAAGGAATTTTCTGGGTTCAAAATTGGACTTCAGTCATTTAGTAGAAAAATGCTTTACTAGAAGAAGAACATGTTATAGTCTGAGTATACTTCACCAGAGAAAACACCATATCAGGAATTCCATGCCCATTCAAGTGTCTAGGTCATAAGATTCTTCCGATGAGGCAGGAATTTCTGTCTCTCAACTTTCTACCTCTATTTAAAATTATATTTGGGGCTAAAAACAAAGAGTGAATGCTGCTCCTGCCAATTAGATTAACTTCTTACAAAGAGTTTGCTCTGGTAAAAGACCTCTGATCACAACTAGAAAAGATGATGAGTTAAGTAGTATTGCTATGGCCATGTTTAAGGAATGGACTTTACAAGACACGGGGACTGTCTAGTAGGCACTGATCGTAAAAGACTGCAGATTATCTAAAACCCAGTGCACAATCTGGATGAATAAAAGCTTAAATCCAGTGACTTAATTCTTGTGAACAGCTTGTGAGAGAAGTTATACCTATTCCTTTTGTCTGAAAACATTGGAGTTGTTGACCAGTAAGCAAATTATGACATCATTTGATGATGTGAATATGAAAAGTAGTTCTAGCTGTCTTGTTCTTTCTTGTAATGGTTACCCATTTATGACTGATCCAATGAAGGTTTTGAACCTTGTTTCTTGACTGTCGCTGGATTTGTTGTTCAGTGCACATATTTTTCTGATAAAGAAATAGGCTTTCTGCCATTGCTTTTTTGTTTTGAGTGTTAGTTGAAATGAGGCCACAATTTTGAATGGTAAAAAGAGGAAATGTCAGAAATGCTGGTTTTCTAAGCCCAGAATTTATTAATGCAAGCAGTCTATGTGTTTGTTTAAAAAGAAAAAACCCCCACAAAACACATGTTTATGCAGTTTTTAATAAAATTCCATATCTCTTCAGTTTCTATATTTTTGAAAAATTATATGGCTTTTTCTTAAAAAGTGCAAGCTGTTAACAAATTCAGTAGCTAGTGTTCAAAGACTGTTAAAATCCACTTGAAATAACATGACAATCTCATCTTTACTGTAATACTAGGTTGTTAATTAGCTGAGCTACCCAAATACTGAGATTATAGTTAAAATGGCTCTGAGTAGGAGGTGATAATGATGCGCTGCCTGTTTTACAACACATTATGTGCACTGCACATTAATTCTGGTTTTTAAAAGAAAATTTTCCATCGTATTAAAAAGCTCTCATTTTAAAGAGTAAAAATCTCAGTAAAGCTAACCTTATTAAATATGTCTATAATAGATATTACAATATCTCAAAATGAGAAGAATCACAGATGTGTGCTTAAAAAGAACAGGTGTGCTGGTATTTTAAAAAAAAATCAATTATCAGAAGCATCACCTCAAATTTAACCAAGTGCCCAAATCTGAAAATCTGATTTGATGAAAATTGTTTAAAATGTGGGGTTTCTTCCCTCATCTTGTGTTTACAGTGAAATCCTTAGCTGTATATGAATATTGGTTTGGGTAGATACTGGAAATAACTGGAGAGGGGCCATTTCTCACATGATTGTATGGCAGTGACCCCTGTGGTGCCCCCCCTTAATTAGTTAGAGTCTTCATGGGCATGTTTACATGAACTGCAACTGTAGATCTACCATTCCGTAAAGAGAAAAAAAAAATGCTTGACATGTAAGAAATGACTGTTCCATTTTGGCTATTTTTGCAAAAACAAAGTTCATACACAAACATGTTTTCTTTACTCAAAAACTGTGTGTGGGATTGTTGTTTGGGTTTGTTCTTTCTCCAAGAAAGCCAGGAATTGCACTTTTTAAAGAGCTTGTAAAAAAGGGACAGAAACCCCTAGAGACTTTCTGTCCATCTCTTTCATTCTTTCTGTTTTCCTTCAGAGCATAGTTATTTAATGAGATCTGGTAGGGTTGATCTTACAAGTTGTGAGTCAGATTTGTTGAGAAAAATGATTGAATTCTGAATCTGTTTTCTCTCATCTGGTGTCAACACTTGTGTCCATCATACAAAGTAGGAGAATTTCTACTGGGACTTGGTTTGGGGTGGGTTTTTTTCTGGTATCTTAGGAGCTTGAGGAGCTCTTGTCTTCTGGGAACTCAAGTCTTAAGTTTTATGACAGAACTGAATGGACTCTTGCTCGTTTTAGAAAACTTCAGATTTATCTTATTAGGTGAGCAGCAAAGATAGTATCTTAATCTAAGAACAGATCGGATAATGTGAATAAATGAAAGTAAAGCTTTATTGCTTTCATGGTGAATATTCTGATTTTAGGGTAATGGAAGGAGTTGCCATTGTTGTATCCATCTTTTTTAAGGGTTAAATAATACTAAAACAATAAAAGATGATGAATTTTCTATCTTCCGGCTATTTTCTGACCCTTGAAAATTGTCGAAATTCGTTGTCTCTGTCCAGACAATAAAGCAAGCAGGTTTTTAGGTGCTCATTGCACTTGCACTTAAAATTTTTTCATTATAAAAAAGCAAGTTTGCTCTCTGGAAAATAAGCAGCACATTTGTCATTTACTGCTTCCTTTTCTGGGTTAAATTACCAAGAGGACTTTGACAAGAGGGAGTCCACTCCAGCTGCTGTTTGGGTGCCTCAGTCATTGCTGAAGTTTCTTCCTTGATTGAGGTAATCAAAAATGGGTTTTAATTTTGAAAAAAAAACCCACCCCGTCAGTAGGCATCTGAAGCCAGTAAATAGTTTCTATTGCTATAGCTTCACACATTCCTGCTTACTGACCCTTTCAGAGGTCACTGGGAGTATGGCAGGCAAACAGTTTGCAGAGTGAGGTCCTTGATTAGTTAAATGCATAGCTGTCCATGCTCAAGAGCAAGGTCTAGTGCTTTTATTGTCAAACTGATATTTGTATTAGGCATGATACAGTTACTTTAATCTTAACAGTATTTAACTACAGCTGGGAAAATTTTCTGAGAGAAGGACATAACAGCATAGTTAATTTTATGCCTTTAAGTATCTTTACTGTATGTAATTGAATAAGAGTGTGCTGTGCAATAAGGTGCATACCAATGTCCAGGTAGTGGGATAGAGCTATAAGAGATTAGTGACATCCACAATTCCCCTTTTTTGTATTTCCCTTTGTTTACATAATCTGTATATTCTCTACAAGCATAGCTCTAAAACAACAATAATTTTTGTAATTATAGATGTCTGAAATTCATTATGTGGTAAATGTATAGTCTCAAGGATGAGTAATGTGCTTAGAGGATTGTGCATAATCAGTTCTTTGCAATTTATAGATTTGATCCAGAGAGAGGGGAAGATCTGTGTACAATTTTCTGAGTACCTTAATGTATCGGCTGGAGAAGCCAGCAGTTAAAATCCACACATCTTTTAACATGGGTCCTGCAGGATACTAGTGTGCATGTGCTTTAAATAATGCCCTTCTCCAGAAGACTGGGTGGAATTCAAATTACAAGCAGCAATATATATGTCTACCTTACTTTTGCTAGTATGATGGACCACCTTTTGTTTAAGAAGCACTTAAGAATTGAATGTATTTGGCCAAGAATACTATACACTCACTCACATACATTGGGGATAAAAAAATTTAAAACAAAAAATCCATGGGAAGAGAGGAAAAAGATCTATAAAAGTTGGTCTACTACTTGCATCTTAAGGGGATGCAAGCAGATAACTTGAGTGGACTGTTCTTGTGTTTGAACCCCAGGTATTATGGATCTGCTTTTTCTCCATGCAAAAAAATGAATAAATGGGTTAAATGAATTTGCAGTAAAGATATGAATGTATTTGTTTCTAAACTAAAATGGCAGAATATTTTATGGTCTTAGGTGGCTTTAATAATACACTGTTAGTGGGATGAAGAAACTAAATTGTAGGTCTGTTGTATTGAAAGGGCAGAACTTGCCTCTTCTATGGAAAATGGCAATTTTTCTTTTTGGAAGAGTGAAGAAGTCCAGAATATTTTTAGTGTTCAATGAAATCCTAGAAAATAACCTCTTCCCTTCACAGCTTTTACTTAGCATGCCTTGGAGAAAGATAAATAATTTTTTAAAAAATTTTTTCATTTGGAGATTTATTTTCCCATTTTCTGTTGCCATTTTCAGCAAAGTGTGATTCAGGACAAAGTCTGAAGTTGACCTTTGGGGAGAGTAAGGGTTGGATCAGATGAATTTCTAAGGCTTTTTTCAACCTAATTGATTCTGTGATTACAGTTTGAAGTCTGTCTTTGGATCCAGTGTATGAGAAGACATCTCTGGCATTGGGTTCTGCAAATAGTTGTAGTGTCCTGATAATCACAAAGAAATCCTTTATTATGCAAGACGTAGATCCTGAGGCCACTTAGGAGGAATTTTCTGGGTTTTTAGGAGTCTTGATTTTTCTTTTTAACAGATAATAACAAGAAATAATTATGTGGCTGTATTTAGATCTAATTATTTTACAGAAGGTGTAGGATTTGCATACTCTGATGTGTAATTTCAGAAAATTAGGAACAAGAAAGGTTTTTCTTTGTTTCCCTCAAACAGCTGCAATGTATGTCTAGAAGAGTCCCTGAGAATGGGAAACAAATGTTTTTACAGGCTTTCGGCTTTGTACCAATGGATTTGACATGTATCACTGAATTCTCATCTGCTCTTTCCTGAGTGTTAGAGCTTGAATCATGGCACCTATACATGATAGCCTGAAGATGGCTAGTATTGCAGGATTTCTACTTTATGGGATTTAACTAAGGCTATGCACAAGCATTTTTCTGATAAATTGTGTCATTGTGTTACTGAAAGTTTCTCCTGACTGTCTTGGTTCTGAAAATTGTGCTGTAAATTTTCCAAAGTTGCTCCTTTCCTTTTATAGAGAAAATGTTTGGTTTGGGGTTTTTTTTTTTGCTAACTCTTCTGTGGTGCTTGACACACCCTTTTACAGCTGATGGAGTGCTTAATGGCATTTGCTTGCATTTTAAGCTTCCTAGTACACTGCTTGTGTATAGTTTGAAGGATGTCCCCATAACTGAGAAGAAACAAACATAAAAGTATGATGATTGGTATAAGAACTTAAATGCAAAAGGTGTGTTTGTTGAGGGGGAGAGGTTTGATTGATTGTTTGGTTTTGTTGAGGTTTTATTTTAATTTTGCTGTTCCCTTTGTAGTAAATCTGGTTTAGGCAGGCTTCTTCCAGGAATTTGCTATGAGGAAGCTTGTTCATACAACAACTGGCTCTGTTGTTCCTGAACAACAGCTGTACGCTGCAGCCTCTTAAATTGTAACACTTCTGCGTAAGCTTGCCTGTCCCTAGCACCTTTTTTGGGTTGAGGGGACAACTGACATATGTAGGAGTAGGTATAGGCTACCAGGAAGTCTCTTGAGAGCTTACTGAACCATATGAATGTAGAATCCTCTAGTGTAAGAGCCGAGGTGGCAGTTCTAAAATTTAGACAAGGCCTCAGTTGGGATAATTTAGCAGTCACTCTTTTTTTTTTATTTATTACTTTTATTTCCAAAAACTGGTATTACTGAGCCTGGCACATACAGTACAGTTTACTTGGTTTATTCTGCTTCTCCTACCGAAATACTTGGGAAGAAAATGTCCAAAAGATATAGCAGTTTTCATGTTAGGAAGCTGGCTTTCGCGTGCTATTAAGTTGCTTCAGAACTTTGAAATAATTTTGAAAATCTGGAGTTTAGCTCTGGAAAACTCTGGTAGGAAAAAAAAAAATCCTTCTCATAACAAAGAATATCTTCATTTTTTTTAAAAGTATTGAAATACTTTCTCTGGTAACTCTTAATCTTGCTACATTATCTCATGCCCTATTAAGGCCAAGACAGGCAAATACTAAGAGTTGAGAGGCTTGAAAAAAATCAGAAAGGTCTTGGAATGTAATATATTCTATGGCAAGCTTAATGCTTTATAAAAGCAGTAACAATCAACTGGATATTTACTGCCATATTTGGCTAATAAGGCCACTACTGATGCTGCATGTGCTGAAGGCATATATGTCTGTAGCAAATATTTTATGATGCATATTCTTGGATATATAGAACTTATAAAATTGATGTTACAACAAGAAATCTATGTTTGGAGAAGGACCTAAGAAACACCAGAGTACTACAATGAAAATATCCAGTATTTCAGTTAATTCAAAATAAATGGGGAAATTAAATTTAAATATTTTTAAAGAGTCCTTGAATGGTTTGTTGATTAGAAACTAATGTAACTCCTTGTCTAAGATAAAACACCAAACAGGCAGCAGCTGCTAGTAATTGGTGCAAGTAATTGTAGAGCCAATAAGTTGAAGAAGTGCTTATTAAAAGAAACTGCCTTCCTATCTGCTTGTAAGTTCAATTGAGTAATGCACTCTACGTGTGGTCTGACGGTAGGTAAATTATACACCTGATTTAAAAACACTCCATCCATAAGAGCTCCTATTTTGCTCATCCATAAAATTTTTACTTTCTTTATTACTAACTACTTGCAGCAGCATATGGCATAATATCTATCAAATTAGGCTTTGAGGACATCTCAGAATGGCACCCTGCTGACTTGAAACATGTGCTTAATGCATATTGCAGTGGTTTTAACCCGTGAAGTGCCCTAGGATAGGCTTCATACTCCCAGGGCAGGAATGCCCGTGTGGCCTCTCTGATACAGACTACACATCCTGCTGCTCTGCTGGCATTCCACAGAAAGGGATGAATCTGCCTTGCAGTGGCTGTTGCACAGACATCATTTAAAGCTCATTCTAATAAAACTTTGATGCCACATCTTAGCTTTGAACTGATAAGAAAATAGATGGATCAAAGATTAAGTCAGACTTGAGAATGTATTTTTTTTAAAAATTAAAAATAATTTTAAGATTGAAATTGAGCCACACTATTCCTTCAGTGTATTAGTTTCCATGCAGGTTGTTCAGAAAAAAAAATCCATTCATTTGCTGAAGTTCTCTTTTAGTTGAAGTTATCTGAGGTGGTGATGTGTACTCCTCATGAAGACAGAGGAGTTTCTGTTCACAGAAGTAATTTCCTTTGCGCTGCTTCTAAAACAACCAAAAACTATTTTCCCCAGCTCCAAATCTGTCTGTCTTCAGCTTAAAGAAAAGCATTCACAGTCATCTCTTCCTTTAAAGAAACTGTAAGAAGTTCCAATTGTCTACAGGTCTGAAAGTTTTGATGTCCCTTTTGCAAGTGATATCCTGTGGGTAAAACCTGAGGAAAAAACTACTATAGACATTCACTCAACTGATAATTAAATATTGGGCGGGGAGGAAATAAAGGCAGCTGGCTCAACAGCCACAGAAAAGTCATTTGGATGGTTTCATTGTGGGCTTTATGAAAGCTTTTTGGAAACAATTTAAAATCTGAATACTTTTTTCCCTTGCTTCTTGACAGTGATTTCTTTTATTTAATGGAAATTTTTCATTGGAACTTGTTAAGTTAGGATTTTTATTTTTAAACTGAAATAAACTTACATCTTGAGCTGTTACTTTAGCCCCAAGGCTACTTTGGCAATGGGTTTGTTCTGGTCCTGTATAGTTGTGGTGGTTTTCTTGAGTGTAATTGGACAAGATTTGTGCTGCCAAGGTTGGATTACAGTCTGAGAAAATAGCAGTCATACTGCTGATGGGCCTGCTGTACCGCATAAGCGAAATTCCTGGGAAAAGGTGCCTGTGCCTGCTGCTGTTCTAGGGAGCAATGGGGAAGTGAATAAAAATAAATACCAGTATCTATCAGTAATGTTAAAATTAACAGCTAATTCTTATCTACAGTGGCATTGATTTTGTTGAAATGTTAACTGAAATAGGGGTCTTGAAACCACAAGCACTTCTTATAAGCAAAGAGAGGAAGATAAAATTGAGCATATGGATAGACAAACAGGTTATGGAAAAGTAAGCTCAAGGAGCCCACTTTACAGTGGCAGTCCCTATAAACACTCACTCTAGAGAAGCATACCTCTCTTCCACTGGGAGGAAGGCCCTCCTGTTTACCTTAACAGAAGGATGTGCACAGAAGGAGTTTTGACGCATGTGAGGCTGTGTTTCGACCAAAAGGCTATTTTGCCCAGTGTCTTGTTACAAACAATGAGGTATTCCCTGATGTACTAACAAATTATAAAATCAAGGCAAAAAAAAAGTATGAAACTTCATTGTCCCTCCTGCTTTAAATTTTTTTTCCAGCTCAGCAGAGTCACTTTTGGGTTTATGTTGGAAGTGTAACTGCTTAAGGGTTACTAAGCCAATTCTTCAGTCTTCCTTTGAGCCCACAGATTTCTGTCTTAATGTTCTTCATTAACAGGTTCCAGGAGTCTGTTACCCATAGAGCAAGGAGCTGTCTCCTTTTACATTGAACCTGGGTCCTACCGGCATCACTTGATGTCCTAAATCACAGATTTACCTTTTCTTGTGTTCTGGCAGGTTGCGTGTATGACTCCTAGCCTAGACCCTTCAGTCTCTGGATGTGTCATCTCCTCCTTTTGCCATGTCTTGGTGCTGTGGGAATGGAGCTGCTGTGCACTGTTGATTATGGTTGAAAGCTAGTGAATATCAGGAAAGCTGCCTTTTGTTTGGTTGGGGGCTTTTTGTTTGTTTTGTTTGGGGTGTGTGTTGTTTTTATTAGGATTTTTGGGGGGTTGATTTCTTTTTTTACTTAATTTTTATAATGCTTATTTTATCTTTATCAGTTCTTTGCTACCAAGAAGGTGACAAAGAAATCCAGCTTAATTTTTAAAAACTCTGATTATTTTGAGGTTTCAGAGCTTGTTGCTAGCAGGTTGGAAGAGTTGTTGGGTTTTTTCCTCAGCTTTCAGCAGTTTTCAGTGCCATGTTCTGAAGCAGTAATGGGGTTTCTCTATGACCTTCTGTGGACTTTTCTGCTGCTGTATCACTTATTTTGTAAAATTCATCTTAAATTTTGTAGCTTTTTAACTTCCCTCACCTCTAGAGTCCTGATTTTTACAGTCTTTGTTTCCTTCTTTATATCTTTACTATTGCTGTTATGTATTTTGGGGAGGAAAAGGGAAGAACTGAATTCAGTAATCAAGAAACAGAAACCCCATGCCACTTTATAATTTGTTCTCTATCTCTTTCTTAAATATTCACAATGTTTAGATGACTTGGCAAGTGAGCATTGAGATCGTTTTTTTTCATAGAATGATCTATTCTGTTGCAAAATATCAATAGCTATCTTAACCTCTGTATCCATAGGTAAAATGAGACTGTTCATGCTTCATAAGTGACTTAACTTTTAATAGCAACTTTAATTTTAATATCCTCTTTAATGATTAAATGTCATCATCATTAACCAATTAAAATCATTTACCATTTTATTGCTCAGTCACTTGGCACTGCAGCATTCTTCCATGATTCACCAATATGGGATTATTTTTTTTCTCCACTTTAGTAATCTAGGTTTTTTGAATACTACCCATGCTGTGGGCCTTTAGCACAGACCTTCCTGAGGTGCTCTGGCTGACCTCATACCACTGTAAAAATTGTTTGCTTTCTGCTCACCTTCTATTTCCTTTGGTTTTTAAGTTTCACTTATTTATTATCCAGGTGAGAATCTTCTATCTTATCTTGTGGCAACTTAGGTTTTTTAATAGCTTTTTAAAATGGACTTTGCTAACAGCCTTTTTGAATTTCAAGGTTTTATCACTTAGATACTACCCATGTATATATTTGCTGCATTCTTTTAAAAACACTGAAGTAATGCTTCTTTTTTTGTAAACAGCATACTGATTCTTCCTTAACGTATTCTGATTCAACATACTGATTCTTCTCATGTATTTATGTGTACATCATTCCTTTCTTTAAACTACATCTTTACATCAGGATTTACCTTTGGGTGTTACTATTTGGATTTTGCGATGGAAAACGAGCAAAATATACAATAAAGCACCATCTCCCCATGAAGGAAATAGCACAAGATCAAAGTCTTTCTGACTTAAAAAGAGGTCCTGAGTCCTAAAGATGACCTGAGAAAATACTTCCTGCTTTCTCTCATTTGCTTTTTCTTTTTCCAGAATTTCTAGATATTTGGAAAACACTATCCTTACAATGTCATGAACGTGGATTGACTAGGGAAAGACATCCAGTCAAACAGTCTACCCTCCTTCACACATGACTACTGTCCTACAATTGGGTTACTTCATATGTTATGCTTGTATTTGCTTTTTACTATGCCATCCAAAAGATAGAGCTCCCACTCAAAGGATTTAATGGAGGTTCGAATTTGTCCTCTAAAAGTTAAAAAACACCTGATCAAATACGGTTCGTTGCTGTATTTGCCTTAGTCTGCTATTAAAGATATCTAGAAAGTTGAAAATTGTGGTTTTCACTGTGTTTGCAATTTCCAGCTTTATTCTTTACTCCAAGCACTGTGTAACCTTAAGGTGATGACCTGACTCGTCAATCGAATGGGGTCAGGCTTTCATCAGGTAGCTGCAATCGATTTAATCCACCAGACTCTGCATATTCAACATGTGAGCTGAACTACACGTGCTTTGGTGACATATGGATGTGCAGTGAAGGCAACTGCTGCAAGTAGAATCCCAAATTCATTTGCTAGAAGTGTTAAGCAATGTTAATTAAATTAAGCAAGGAATTGCTGGAAGAGAAAGCTATTATCTATTGACATGATCAGTTGCCAGTAAAATTCCTTAATTGAAATTTTTGGGTCCAATTTTACTACCTTTACTTGTTAAAATGTTTTGAGTACAATCTTGATGATGTGTTAAGAGTGTGACCAAGAAATACATATTTAAATATCAATATGTCTGTGCACAGTTTTTGTTAATGGTGAAGTTAGACTACGGTAGACTGCTGCATGATAGACATTTATAAGATCAAGAACGAAAGCAGTGTTCACTAAGGGCTAGGATGGCAGAACTTAGTGGATTTAATAGTAGGTACATGTTGTATGGGAAATCAACATTATATTAATTTTGAAAGCAAAATGAGTTTTTGGTAATTTTTAAACTATTTCTGGAACATAACAAAATACAGATTTAATTGACTCTTACTTCAACTACTTTAAATCCTCTAAAAATATTACGTTAAAAAAAACACCCTTTAAAAATCTTTCTCTCCCTTCAGTAAGGAGTTGCTTTAAGAGAAAAAATAAAAATCTGAACTACATATTGAATTTTCCAGGCTGTGTTTCTGCACAGCAATCTTCTGAAAAAGTGCAATTATTTTTTTTTTCTACTCAAACGTGCATTTGAGAGGAATGAGTAGATCAGATAAAGAGCTGAGATTCAATTCAACTCAACCTTGAGTCACTCTCTGACTCTGTCTCTTTAAAAAGAAAAAAAAAAAAAACAAGGTGGCAAAATCAATACAAACCAATAATAACTTCACATTTGTGGAAGCAACATGAATGGCTCTCCAAAATATTGAGACACATCCAAGTACATTTTAGCAGAGCTGATATTTATCAGAAGTCATTTGCCCTCAAGCAGATGCTCTCTTTCATTGTGCTCCTGTCACAAATGACTAAGATTTATGACAGACAATTACAGCATCTGCAGTTAGCAGCCTTATAATCAGCACCATTATTTAACGATTGGTGCAATAAACTGACTCCTGTTACTGTTTATCAGATATCAGTCAGTTCTGGCTATTTTCTTCAGCTCCCCAAATCACAGTATGGTGCAACCACTGCCTTTTAATGGCTAGTCAGAAGCAGGCACATTTTCACGTTTTGTACAGACTGCCGAGGAAAAAGAAAAAGCAACCAATTACATGTATGTATGGTGCCCTCTCATTTGAGATGCCTGTGTATGTAACTATCTCTATACAGTCTAAAACCTCTTGAAAAAAAATAACAGCTTTTACTATTTCAGATAAGAGCTTCTATTTAGGCTTCTGCATGGGGAAAAATGTCTTCTGTTTAAATATTCATGTTTTAAAGAGTGAATGCAATGTTGATATACTGGAGTAGTCATACTCTTGCAGCATGAATTCCATGTGCGTTGGAGGAAGGGACAACATCCGTTCATTATTCAGCCTCCTGAACGCTAGGCAAACAACAGGATTGTATTTTAAATTTGGTAACATTTTTATCAAAATTAATAGCTTGAGAAATGTCTCAGTTAAGGTTTTTAACCAACATGTGTGATGTATGTTATGAGACTTCTGTTTGGTCTGCATTTTTTCTTGGAAACCTTGGGGGCGGGAGCTGGATGATGTTTTCAGCTGCAAGTCCAATTGAAAACTATATTAAGACTGACTTGTGCTCCAAAAGAAAAGATGCGGTTTCAGTGCCCCATTCTGGCATTGCTTAGACCAGTGGTCATCAGGTGTGAGTCTGGCTTCCTTAAATAAACACTACTGTAAGCAAATGCTCTGTGTAACTGGGAGAAGAATCTGTCCCATGCAGCTTGAACACTGAGTTTCTTAATTATTTTTTTCCGATTGCAACGCCTGCATTTTGTCTGTGTTAGTTCTTGTCTGAGTAGGGTACATTTTATGTTTATTGACATATTCTTCTGGTTTAGCTGCTAAATGAGAAGGCTTGTTATCCATAAAGTTTTCGAGGAAAAGATAGACCGTGTTGACTAAGGAAAATTAGTTAGCTTGGTTTTTCTTTCTGTCAATAGAAAAAGCAATGGTAAATAGTGCTGTTCCAGTCTTCATGGAGACGAGTCATCCTGTCAACAAGCAGAATTTAAAATCACTTCAAATACTAAACTGAAAGGGTTTGGTACAGACATTTCCTGATATGTAGTCTTAAAATACCTATATTTCATGTTTGTTAACTTGTGTATTAATAAGAACAGGCTGGGCTGATTATGTTTCTTGGTTCAACAAGTCCCTAACATGTTGTTGTTTATCTGAAATAACTGATCACTCATGTTTCTGAGATATTCTGGACAAAGAGTCAGAAGGTAAAGGTGTTATACATGCTTTTGACTACAATTTCCCTTTTGGTGATATTTTTGTAATCATTTGAATGCATGTATTCACTTTTTTTTTTAAGAGAGTACATGTGAGTAGTTACAATCTTAGCAGTCCTTAAACAAAATCTAGGGGCTTTGATTTCTTTCTGTCTACGGTACTCACCATTAAAACTGACTTCTTATATTTTCATTAGGTCATAAGTACAGTTTTCTTTTAAACTAAATTTATATGAAATCTGCACTAGTAGGATAGATATCAAATTTACTGAAACCGACTGCATGACAAATGGGTAAATGTGGACAAGAAATTTTGTAATGTTGTAACACGCTTGAGAGAGTATGTCATTAAAAAAAACCCAACCAAAAACCAACCCAACCCAAAACAACAAAAAAAATCCCCACACAACCAAAATATCTACAGTAGAAAAGCTGATTTATGAAGATTACACCTGTGTAATTCTGATTTTAGAAGTACATTGTGAACCTGAAATATCATCAGTATGCAGTTTGTTTATGCTGATAGATATCTGACAGGGACTAGGTTGAGACAGCTGCGCTAATTTTATTTTCAGCTGCTGATATTTAAGGTGAATAATGGTAGATCATACACTTAATGGGATTCCATCATTACTAAGTAGCTTTTACAAATATTCAAATCAATAGAATTTAGTCTTCTAACTCAGAGCTTTTATATTTTATCGTTCTGAAGTACAAACTTATCTAGTTACCTGTTTAAAGTTGTTCACGTACTCTAAGAGAACCTTTAGTTAAATTATATCCAGTTATAAGACTTGGTCATATATATATATGAGTTCATGCTGATGGATTAACTCTGCCAGGCAGAAATATTTGATGCCCTAAAATGAAAGTTTGCATTAGTAAAATTGTAAACCTACAGTAAATTCATGTAAGGATGCCTTCTCTTAGCTCCCATATAAGAGGCATTGAGAGGCTGGCAACATCAGGGTAATACAAGCTGTTTAAAGTGAATGTTCAGATACTGAAAAGTTTTAGAAGTGAAACTAGAATTTTTTGCTTTCTACTAAAATTAGAGACCCTTGTCTATTACTGACATCAAAATTCATAGTAGGTGTTCCTGTAGATATTTGTGACATAGGTTGTGTAGTGAACTGGCTCATTAACTCCACCTGATCCAGCACACATTCTTATCCATGGAAAAGACTGTCCTTTATCATAATGGGTGTTGAATCAAGCTAATTAATAATGAGTTGTTATGGCTTTAGAAAAAGATAACATGGCCAGTCATGTTGATAAGGCTTTGGTATGCGCTAGTGTGATAGGGTGCTAAAATCTGTGAAAGCTTCTAAGCAGTTTATTCTCAATTTATAAAAAAAAAGAATTTGAACTTAAATCTTTCTTTTTCATCTTGTCACTTTTGCTTGAATTAGTAAAAATCATTAGAATCTCCTGACAACCACGTTTGTTTGGAACTGGCTTTTATTAAAGTAAAACGATTGCCCTCTACTTCTCAAACAGAAGTCAGGAAAAGAGACAATGGAACTGTTGCTGCTAGCTTTAAGTTATACTTGCCTTCATATTTCAGTGAAATGCTATTTAATGTGTGGGGTTGGGTTTTTTTTCCCCGCTTTGTCTCTTCCTTTATAGCATGTGTGAGTAGATACTACTCTCCATGCCTACTATGTACCATCTTTCTGTTTATAAAAATTATAAACTGTGACCCAGGACTTAGAAATTATGGAAATCACATTGGAGAAGTGCTTTGTGAGATAAGGTGTGTTTAGTTTGGCATGAGCCAGCATTAAATGCCTATAAGCATCTGTTCCAGAAGAGCAGTATGGTGGCAAGCAGCATGCAGTTATCCTCTGAGAGGGTGTTTGTAATGCTCTTCCCATTGAGCACTTATTCATCTTACGCTTTACCAAGAAATCCAGAGGAAAATTTGGGAAGTGAAGCATTGGCAGTAGAAGTTCTTGAGCCAGGACAAAAATTAAAAAATTTCACTCTTGTGCAAGGAGTCGTTAGGTAATGCACCACTGTTTTCCCAAAATATTAGTTTCTGTGAGATAGGAACGCAAATTAGTAGGGCTGTATCCCTGGAAGCGTTTTTTCCAAAATGTACTTAAGATTAATATTAAATAAGCAGCAAAATGTGATCCCCTAGTGTCAAGGTGAGGCAAAGGCATCAAATGAACCTTTGGACATAGCACGAAGCAAATAGTGCTAGTACTAAGGAATTACTAAATCAATTCTCTCATACTTCAGCTTTACTGAAATACTTCATATGGTTGTGGGGCTTTTTTAAACTTGGTTGGCAATATGAGATTTTTTTAAATGTGGGGGTTTGGGGGGGGGGGGGGAGGGGAGTTGGTGGGTTTTTTTAAATTTATCCTTCTCCCTTCTCCAAAAGTCAAGTAGTGACTTGGCCAGCATGCATTAAGCTGCATGAGAAACTGTTACTGATAGCGAAGAGTTACTGTTGGTAAAGGATACTCAGCAGAGCCACCTGAAACTCAGCTCACAAACTGAACTGAAATTCAGGCTAGGATCAAACTTTGTTTTCAGTACTGTTTTTTATATCCCTTGTTTCAAACTCTTGTTCAAAATAGCTTTTTTTTTTTTTGTTACATACTCTTATTGCTTATTCTGTGAGAAGTTCCTAATTCTGGAACTGCAGAGAGAAAACTGTACTTTGTTTCATCAAAGAACTTCAGCTGCTTTAGTTGCAATATTTATCTGAGTAGCTGGGCGGTATAACACTGTCATGAGAGACATTACCAGTGTTCTCTTCCCTATAACATTTGCGCTTCTGCAAAGTTAGAACACTTCTCAGTATGCAGTCAATAAAAACTTGTAGTAGTAAAACTTGTGCAGTTAGTTCATTCAGTAGTTCATAGACTTATGAATGCCTGAAAAAACAAAATATCTTGATGCAGGACCAGCTTTACTGATTTTGTATCTTGCCCTAGAAGGAAATCTGAACTGACTGTCCCTACAACCTGCTGTCTCTGTCCTTAATATGTTGAGTAACTACTTACTCTTGCTAGCGAATTACGATGTGAAAATTACCTTAATCTTCTTTTAGTGAAGAAAGATGATAGGTTCAATCAGTCAATCACTAGATTTCTTGAAATTAGAAACATTTCCTTTCACACTTGCCACAAGCACAGGAAAAAATATCAGCTATTCCACTTGAAAAACACTTGCCTCTTCTTTGTCATCAGTACATGATCTTCTGTCAAAGTTTTGAGCTTGTTTATTTAATAGAGTGTACAAGTGCATCCTGTGGAATTTGAGAAACGCTTCCTGTAGTGTTGAGGAGATAGGGCAGGACAGCAATGAATGTAAAATGCATATGTGTCATCTGGTATATATGCATCTAGGGTATTTGCAGCTTGGGAAAACAAGTGATAGTAACATTCTTACTACTTCCTCATGCAAATATTTCTGCAATTGTGTGAGCATAACACACTATGGGGGCCATGGAGAAAAGTTATCCAGGTAAACACTGGTCTGAAGAGTTCTACAGATTCCTTCTCTCATTGGCTTTGATTCATGGTTATTAATCAAGTGCTGTATTATTTCTTTAATATTCCCAGCATATCTTTCTGTGATGTCAGATTTTTTTTCTGGATCACAAAGATTATATCAAAGCTACTTTTATTTTAAGGGTGACAGTCTGAGATGCAGTTGAGTTGAATCTTAGTTATAAGGAAATCAACCTGGTAAAACATTGCTTCTACTCAAGAGATAGTCATTCTGGGACTGCAATGACAGAAACATTAGCAGAAAGGAGAGTATAAAGCTGTTGCACAGCAGATACTAAGCGAGGCCAGACCAAATGGACCTCAATCCATGGCCCTTTCCCTCTAGCATCTTTAAATAACGCTGTTAAAAGCAATGTCTATGAGTTTCTACTTGAGTTTTCTATTGGAAATGCTAATGACATGACATACAGGGCAGCTGGTGGACAAAGTTTTTAAAAAAAAAAAGCCATGTGATAAATAGAGAGTAGGGCATTCAGAAGAAATAAATAGTAAAATTAAAGTAACTTTAAAGATTTCGTTTATTGTTGCTTACTCTTACAAGTGTTTTCTAGTACTAAAATGCATTTATTTATGACAATAAGGTTGAAGCATTCTTGTCAAATACCCTATTCTTGCAAAATACATGCTAGAAAAACATCATGGTCTGGGCATTTACAACAATATGGTAAATAGCAAAAGAAAACAAAGATAATTGAGTATACAACTGAAAGGGCAAACACACAAAAGTACCATATTTTCAAGGTCTTAATTTAAGAAATATATGCTTACAGGTAGAACAAACACTAATTTCCCCTTTTGTATAATGAATTTAACTTTAGTCATGCAAAAAACTTATATGATATTTAACTTCTTGGAATGAATGACCAAATCTATAGGGTCCTTTAACCCTTCATAAGTAGTTTTCTCTCATTCTAGGAATCCTCTTGACATCTGTGGAACTGGGTTGGGGGTTGTTGGGTTTTTTTGAAGACTGAACAGTTGGGCAAAATTTTACAGCCATGTATGCTAGCCTGTTCTTGATTTTGAAAGCTGCAGCTGAGTGGGCAATTTTCGCCATAATACTTGAAAGTAATCTACAATTAAAGTAATGATTTACCAGATCAAATCTTTTTTTCTTTTGAGGAGAGAGATTTTCCTGCTATCACAAACTGATTAGAGACTTTAAAAATTAAAAAAATTACAATTGGTGCATTCTAGAAGACTAAAACTTGCAGGCACATGATATGTAAAATCAGAATTTATTCCTTATACTCTTAGACAAACATTCTGTGTAATTGCCAAATAATAGTGCAAAAGGAAAAGGTAATAGTAAAGTGTTTAGTGTAGCAGCATTGCTTATTTATGCTACTGTTCAGTAAATAGTATAGTGGTCATGTTATAGAGGTGAATCTGCATAGTATGTGGTAGTAGGAGGAGGAGAACTGTTTTAGGCTCTTTTCAAAGATATTAGAGCAGACTTTATAATAATACCAATAAAATATTTTTTTAAAAAGAGCAAGAGTGATTTTAATTTATTTCTAGAGCTATCATTATTTGTTTAATATTCCCTGGTATATTTAGGGATTTGAGTTTCAGTGCTATCACAGAAATGCTTGGGTTTATCAGCTAGAGGTGTTTATAAGTCGGTTTGAAAAGACGTTTTTAGAGGGTTAAACTTTCAGCTAATTGTTTGTGTACAATGCAGTGATCTAGCTCCCCCTAGTGTATTAAAAATCCCCCTAAGATTTAATCCAGCATTTAATGAATTAATAAAACAGTAAAATGTAGTTTTATAACACACATAACACAACACCCAGTTCCACTGGAAAAACTGTTACAATTTTTAGGAAGGAGCAAAAATTACCTTTTTTCTGAGTTCTTTCCACGACAGTTTTTCCACTGAAATGTGTCATGTTGGTGAAATAAATTTTCCATAAATTTGCTAATAGGAAATAAAGCTTCTGAAACACTTCTTTAAACAGCAGAATGTGTTACAGAGTTCTGGGAGTGACTGCAAATTTACTGGCTTTCTGTCCTCCTCTTAGGAAAAGATTTGCGTCAAATGGAACTGTTTAGAGCAGCTCTTTCTAAAATGAAAGTGTTTAGTAAAATCCTCTTTCTTTTTGTAGCTGTTATACTCTATGCATCTAATGAAATCATAAACAGAAAATTATAGCTTCATTCTAGGGAATGTGAAGACTTATTCCAACAGATGGCATCAAAACACCGGTCTGAACTATATGATTGCTGATTGTTAATTGCTTCTGTAAAACAATCCTTTTAAACAGAGTAATGCATTTTATCATACAGATTATAGTTCTACGCATTTTGGTTTTTCAATATGTGTTAACATTTTCTCCTCCAGTGTAAGATTTAGTGTTTGCATAATTATCGGATTAAACAACAGTGACTCAATTTTTTTTTTAAAGAAACGAGGACAAGAAGATAGAGAATTATGAATCACAATTTCTGTTTATTCAGAAATGCTAAATTACTGTACAAGTATGAGCTTTTATTATGCACAAAACAAATGCAGCAAGATGCCCTTAAGTGCAAAAACAATTACCTAGTCCAGCATTCTTCACTCAAGAAACTCCCCGTGACGTTAGTGGAAGCCTTGGCTGTGTAAAGAAAACAGAGTGCAAAGAAGATACTGTACAATATCCATTAATCATTATGAAATCAATACACCTGATTATCCATTTGTATTGTTCTTTCACCATGAGGGCTGGATATTTTATGCAAAGCTAAATGAATGGGAAAATTCTTTTAGGTGACTTGGTTCGTCCATCGGTAATGATGTGAGGAATTGCATGTGAATTTGTTTTGTGGTGTTCTCTTGTTTCTAATGTAGTCAGCCCGAGAGTGTTGCAGAAATAGCATGCTCATGTTTGAGGAGTCTGGAGGCTTGCACCTTTCTGGTGCTTTCTGCCCTTAAGCCAGTGGAGAGTTGTCTGGTTCCGATGGAGGACTGCATCGAGTTCGCCAGTTGTGATGCAGGTTGTGGTGCGCTATTTTCTCATAAAGGACTCTTGTGACCTTGCCTGGGTGAGTGTTGCCTTTTACCTCAACATAATGGAGGTAGACAGAGCAGTGAGACAATTGGGCTTGGAAAATAAATTTTAAAATATCTGTGCATACTTTCAGGACTTCTATTCTAGACTGTCTTTAGTTGCAGTATTACACTGTTACATGTTCTAAAATGCTTGTTACGTATAGAATGAGTAATTATATTGATATCATAACCATATTGTGATCAATATGCAGATGTCTGCTAAATGGAATATGGGGCCTACAATAATGTGCCATTAATTGGCTTTCATGGAAACCTATTACAAAAAGAGATGTGACATGATCGTGTCCTGCAATCTGTTTTACCTCAGTGGATCAGGAGGGGCTGTGCTTTAAAGGAGCACTCTTACGTCAAAGTGCTGTTGGTTTATGTTTCTGTTTGGGGTGCGATGGAAGACAGACATAGTGAAAAGGATTTTCCTCTTCTGCAGTGAAGTCTGTGTGTAACAAACTTTTCGATCTAATGGTTCTAAGAAAGGTGGGTAAATGCAAATCTGTCTATAAACCTCCATCCTTTGCTAGCATATCCTAATGATTTTGACTGAGAGCAGTAAATAGATAACAGGCAATTCACACAGAGTTTTAGTATCATTAACTTATTTGACAGTGTTTGTGACACTGGGAAATACCTAGTTGCATTGCTGAGTAAAAATAAATTGACCTGGAACAGACTAGGGGCTGCTAGGTATCAAATTGTTGAGTCATGTTAAGTGTACCAGGCATACAGTTCAATGAACTCATCCTTCCTTCCCTAGGTTACTCCCGAAACAGCACAGGAATTTTAAGCCACTTAAAAAAGGGTCAGTAAACTGGAAGCAGTAAGTTTGTCTAGACCAATTTAGGAAGTCCTCAATCTGTTCCTAGAGCACATCTGAGTGCTCTACAAAAACCTTTTCCCTAACACTAGAAGAGAACAATAAAAAAGAAACAGGGAAATCTTTGATGCGCTCTCATTATAAAATACACCTATATTTTACCCTAACACACTACAACTGGGTAAACTGAGGCAAGGGTTAATGGCTTGATTTTTCAAGAGGGTTTTATTCCCACACTTTTCTTTTAAAAGGGATTGTGAAGTGACAGGAGAGCAAAATGCATCTATATGACTGTGTGAATACACAATCTCTCATCTGAGCCTTATGCTTCCATATTACTCACTTTGCTAAGAACTGAACTTAGTTACGAACCTTTCATTCTGCCATGTAACACAGCACAAATGCTTTCAAAGTGGGGTCATCTGATTTCCAGTTAATTTGGAATGGGACAATCGGCTTTATGCCAATAGAACAGAAACTGGATTAGACATTGTAATAGTGTGTTGCAGAAGCTGTTGTTTTTGGAGTTGACTGATGCATTAACAAGGATGTACATGTGTGAAGTTAGATGTCTGAATCCTTTTGTAAGAAATCTGGCTTTCTGAAGGGTGAAGAATGGTAGGTGTTTAGCATTTCTGAAGTCAGGCCATTTATTGTGGTGATAGAATAAAAACAAATCCATATTAAGTTGTATTTTGTTTTCACTTTCTAAAGATTAAAAAAAAATATTTATTCAGGCATGCTATAGACTGATACTGACTGTAGGTTTATATTGCATATGTGCAAAATTCATTTGTATTGCCATCTGTTGTCACATCAATAGTACCTGTGTGTACTGACCTGGTGTAGATATAGCTAAGCTGATGCTGATTGAATTGCTCCCCCTGCCCCAAGAAAGAAAAAAACAGAAACAAAAAACCACAAACAAAACCAAACCAAAAAACCCACAAAGAAATTAATTACTTGCCCACAGTATTGCTTATGCTGGTAAAAGAGCTGATACCACAAGTGAAGGTTCTTTTATTGTTTACACATTTTTAAGCAATTAATTATTTCATATGTAAAATCACAAAACTGTCATATTAAACAAGGTGTTACTAAATAATTTTGGATGCTCATTCAAAGTGGAATAATCTATTAGCATTGCAGAAAGGATTCATAATTAACAAGGCTGTAGAGGTAGGCCTGCCTACTGGGCTGTAAGAAATTGTGGAAATAAGCTGTTTCACTGATCGTCATGAAAAGCAATGTTATCCAAGAAATGTAGTTAAAAAATCAGAATTGTAGCAAGTATGCAGTGAAGCTAGATTATATTTTTTAAAGCCAGGAGATTGAGGTTTTTTTACTGTCCTTGGTGAATACAGAGCAGGTATTTTCTGTACATCACATTTTTTTGTTGTCCCATGCATTATAAACAACCAGTGTAGATCGATCTACAGGCTGGCAAGACTTCTAATTTAATACCCTCGTGTAAACCTGTTAATTTCTGGTTTTGATGGAACTGTCACTGGAAGTTTGAAGGGGACAAAATGGAGCATCAGTGTGTTGGTATGTGGGGCTCAGACCAGCTCCTTTCCCTTGTTGAAGTCCTTGTGTTCCCTCCATGATGTGGTCAAGATGACTGTCTTGGCTCAGGAAATGAAAGACCGGAATCTTTTTTATTCAAAATAATCATTATTATTATAATCACAGTATTATAAATTAATTTTATTCAGAGGGTCTCCAGTGTTAGAAATTGCTATCTTTCATTATGCAATTATTTTTAAGTTACTTTTATAATCTCTAATCTTCAGGGATTTGGGGGCTTCTTTTGTTTACCTTTTAGAAGCTGTCTTAATTAGGTTGTTTTATAGCAGAGTTTTCAGCTTTTCTTAAATAGCATTAGCTAGACTATTCTTTTCCAATTTCCTATCTGCTAATGCAGCTTTTTTTCTTTTACCAAATTTTAACAGGACTCCATATCACTGTTATTAGGATGTCACACAAAAAAAAAAAAAGCCAATGATGTTTTGAGCATGGGTGTTTTATTGTGTTTATTTTTAAATACATTTCATGAGGTTCCCTGGACAGAATAAAATAAATGAATCCTGCAAACATCTTCATTATGGTGTATCCAGAAAAGAAAGGAATCTGAATTAGGACTGTATTCTTAGCATAGTTCATAATAAGCGTTATCTTTATGACAAGCTTAAAGAACATAAACTGCTGAATCCCTAACAAAAAGCATTTGAAACAATCGGCTAATTAGGAAGTGGGGGAGAAAGAGCAATATTTGTTTTCCTTTGCAGTCTAGATAAATAACGCTTAACATGAATACATAACTTATTTTGAATGATCTGTTGTGTCAGTATCTGGCACGTCTTTTTCAGTGACAACAATTAAGGATACGTGTAAATGGAAATGCAGACTATCTGTCATTGTCCATTTCCTGGTAGTGAAGCATGCAGTCTGCCTCCCAGCAAGATCATTTTGCCAGGATGTGAGTGAGCTGGTCACAAAATGCATAGTTGATTATCTCATCGAAACACACTAATCCTGGCAAAGCTATCCACTATAGAAGACCCATTGTTTGTAATAGGTCAGTTGTTATGTGGCTTTCAAACCTGACTTTGGATATATGTTTTATATATTTACTTACTGAAGCAAAATGATATGTCACAATGAAAACCAAACCTGAGCGAAGAAGAAGATATATTAATAAGGATATTAATGGAAAAGAAAGGATGCTATGAAAATGCTCTCTCTCCGGAGGGAAGAGATGAGGCAGTCACAAACACATTATTTGGCTCAGTACAGGAATAACTGAAATTATATGGCCCAGACTATAGAAGAGATCTGATTGGATGATGTTAACGGTTTCTTTGAATGTTTAATTGGAGACGGAGTTCAACACAGAATGCATTTGAAGAACACTAATAAACATCCTGTTGTATAATAATGCAGGAATTAGATGATAGAGAAAATATCGCTGGTTTATATTTCTTAAAATGGAAAAGCTGCATTAGAAATTTGACAGCTTCTTCAGCGCTGCTCCATTGGCAGCGAGTAGTTTCCTAATGAAACATTAAATGCAATTTACACAGAATGAGGGATACATTTTTTTCTAGCAGACTAAGTTGAGTACAAAAAATTGTCTCAAAACAATACTTTCAAAATTAATTATAACTCTTAATATTTTGTGTTTTCCATGCAGCCCTTAGCCTGTAATTGTGGGAGAAAAAAATTTTTTTTCAATTCCAACATGAAAAAAATCAGACATGTTTTAGAGAAGAAGCTGTTAAATTTGGTTTAGTTATGAAGTAGTTTTGTATTGTCCTTCAAGTGCTTTCCAGTACTTTCCAGTTTTTAATAATTCTTCCCTAAGAAATGTTGGCAAATTGCAGCAGTTTCCTAGCTAAATACATTTTATGTATTTTCATAGTTTAGGTAATTGCAGGATGCTTGTTAATACTTATATAAAGACTATAAAAATATAAAAAGAGCTCGATTATGTGAAAAAATACATGGAGAGTGGGAGGAAAGAAATATGAAGGGGAGAGAAATTTCATCAATTCTGAGCAATATTTCATAATTTTTTTAATATAATTTCACATAAAAATCATAATACTGTTTTTTTTCCTGCTGTTCACGGAGTGACAATAAACTTGAAGAGGAGATACTGGCTTAAAGGACACAGTGTGAAACTTGCTTGCTAAGATGCAAGGTAATAACATCCTTTAGCCTGACAAGGTAGTTTCAGTCCCGAATGACCTCATCTCATACACGCATCTCTTGAGTTTTCTCTTGGTATGACTGGACATTCCCATGAGACTGTCCTGTACCTTTGCCTAAGATCTTTTTCCCTCATGGCTTAGTCCTGCTGTCTGGCTGTGCTGAGCTGAGCTATGCCAGCAGCACCTGAAGACTTACATATATTACTCTTGGCCACACCCGGTGCAAACAAATGAGAATTTTGAAGATCTAAAAATAAAAGCTTTTATATCAAGGTAACACCCTTCAGAGAAAATGGGACTAGACAGTTCTGTTCTTTAGAAGGAGAAATATGTGTTTTGTTACTGTTAGCAGATTTTAGATTGCTTGAAACAGTAAGAAACATGCAATGCATGTAATGAATAGTCTATATGTCCTTAGCCCCCTAGTCTGCTGTCTGGCCTGAATTTCCTCCTTGTGAGAGGAAAAATTCATGTTTGCCCAAGCCACCTCACAGTGGATGTAACTGTAACTCTGCAGAGGGCTGGGAATCCCAGCTTTCGGCTCATAAAGATGCCTTCACTGTCTGACTTGTTTGTGTATGCTCTATTTTGAACAAGAACAGACTGATAAACATGCTTAGTCCTTTCACAGCATTTTCTTTCTTGGGGTCTCTCAGCACTTCCTGAATTCAAATGAGTAATCTTCACAGTATAAATAACAAAGCAAGAAGCTGATTCCAGATTGCTTGATGTGAACCTCTTAGGAAATTATAGCATGGTTTACTGTTGTGCGGGGACACTGCCTCTCACTGTGTCTATCCGTATTTCTGCCCGGTACCTTTGACACTTATTAGCTAAATTCAACCAGATTAGAAAGAAAAGTAGAAGTACCAAGTATATGCTCCTAAAAGTTTTGTGAAGATTGGTGGCAAGTTAAGTCCAGACATTTTTCCATACTTGAGCAGATTCGCAATCTTATGCATCCTGTTTGGCAGCAAGTGGTCAGCCAGTAGGCATGCTCTGTTTTCTGGTAGTAGTCATACCACATGCCATTGGCTCCTGGGAATGCCCTGCAAGGTCCTGGCTGTGCAGGACCTTTGATTGCCATAATGAGAACAGTCTGTGAGCAAAATAAAAAATTAATTCTTAAGAAAAAAGTCAATTGCTCCATGAGCAAGGAAACTAAATTACAGCGTGCAGCTAACATGATGCTGAATATAACATATGCTAAAATACCTGCTGTTTCCAGGAAAACCGATATGCCATTGTGTACTTCCAGTTTAAATGGTAATGCTGCTTTTGCATATACATCATTTCTAATCAAATAAAGTTAAAAAATTTGTGTCATAAGCTATATAAATTGTAGTTTTCAATAACCTAATTTTAAATAGGGATTAAAAATGAAAATACTCTTTACTCGGAAGACTTCAGAAGAGAAGTCTCCCAGCAGCTATAGGTACAATATTACCCTTGACTGGAGAAAAGATCGCGTAAAGGGGAGTTAGATTAGGTCAGTAGAAGTGTTCTTTTGGGTGTTTTTTGGTCCAGGTTGGAAGTATGTTACAATACAAATTCATGTGTTTGAGCAGTATCAGTAGTAATTCGCATGGTGGAGGACTCTGTTCCTTGTGCTGTCATTCTCTAGATAGAGTTAGAGTAGTAACTTTAGATAATGTTACATGCTGTGTAAATGCAAAAAAAAAATATTATCGTACCAGCAAAGGCTCATAAACAGAAGAATTCTGACAGCAACAGCGTTATACTCTTTTCTAATAGAAAAGATTGTGGGTTTGCAGACTTCCCCTAGAGCAGAAGCTTTCCAAGTTCCCTGTGTTGCTTTTTATGATTGGCAACATGATGCATTTTCCACAGTCAACTTTAATCATAAAGATGGCAAAACGTATGTGTAGATAAGTGGAATATTTTTGAAAGGTGAGTTGCTTCCTACTTTCCTGTTAATGGAATGTCTACTAATTCTAAAAAGTATCTTGAAAGACCTGCAAAACTCAAATTAGTCAAAGGAGAATAGATGTATGGAGAAGATCCTCATCTCCTAGTTTGGTATGTATTTCTTTACAACCTTCTTGGTTGTAAAGCTCTTCCATGGATGTTAGTAGGAAATGATTTCCAGGAAAAAAAAAATCATTTAGAAGAAAAACCTTTTGGCCAGCTGTCAGCACAAAATCTTCAGAATAAGTATTACAGTTCACCAAAATTTCCTGTATTTTCTTTCTTTGTCAACTGTGTAACGGTTTCTTCAGCTAGTTGAGTGCTCTGGTGTTATGAAAGCAGTTACACATAAAACTCGGTTCACTGCCTAGTAAAGACAGCATGTCCTTTGCTAAAAGTACTGCCTGAAATAAACTTTGTTAGGCAGGTTAATTTATATGTTTTTATAGTCTTGGATGAATAGAAAAGTGTTCACATCCAAGCTCTTAAAGCCTTTATACTGATACATTCAGTGATGGTCTATCTTTTGATTTGACTTTGCAGCCAATGTACTCTTTGGATCTTACAGATCTGGAGCAAAGCTACCAAGGGAAAAGTTATCCAGATTGTCTTTGAGCAATCATCTCAAGCATAAATTTCTGATTTGACATGGCTTCACAGTACTTGTAGGCCAGGTACTAGAATGCAATGCTTCCCTGCAGGAGTCAATGTCTGGAATTTCTCAGTGCAGGATCTATATATGAAGAAGTGTTCCTATTTGAGTTTTTCCTATTTCTTTTTCCATGTGTGAAGCATGTTCTTTGATAGAATGACTAGAGCTTCCCACATCTATTTCTGGGAATTGGTAGGGAGCTTCAAAACTATCTTGTGTGTATTTAAGACTACATAGCTGTACAGTAGCTTTTATGGTAGATCAGTGCGACTAAAAGCTATTCCTATGAGAATCATTATCTACTTTGCTGCTTATGCTGAATATAAAACATCAGCTTGTTATGGCTTCAACAGCACCAGTAAATACTTTCTGGCTATCTGCTACTTGAACATCTGGTGTAACCTGTGAATTACAATGCTTGGCCAACCTCTGTGTTATCTAACCCCTGGGGCACTAATTCTCTGTGTGAGTCTCCTGAGGAAGATGATGTGTTTCATGAGACTAGGGGAAGTGGCAGTAGATCATTTCAGTAATGAGAAAAGGCTTGTTGTTGAGCAATGCTTTTACAGCTGCTCTGAAGCAACAGGATCCATGTGAAGCAGTCCGTACACAGTGTTGCTCATTGACTGAAGCCATGAAACCTGTAAATTGGAAGAAAAGTAGTTATTCCATTGAAGTTAGAATACTGTCCTGTAAAACCCCTTCTTTCTCCCACTGTTTCTTGCTATAATAAATAGTTATTCTGTTGCTCTGTACTGAGTATATGGTAACTGTATGCTGCGTACAGTGATAGTTGGAGGTTACTGATAGTCTGAGAGGAAAATAGATTTTTCTGAAAATTTCTAACCACCTTTATCAGCAAGCTGGTCCAGCAAGATTCAGAGGGTGAATGACTTCTGACTGCTTTGAGATACAATATAGGATATACCAATATCACAGGTAGAAGCCTCATATATGACATCAGCTAACTAATAACAGTTCAGATTTGAATATAATTTAATTGTGTCTAGTGTATGCATAAAAAACGCAAGAGAAATTCTATTGAATGCTGTTGATGAGGAAGAGGAAAAAAAAATACGCATATGCTTAAGTTCAAAGAAGGGAAAGACTACAATTGGTTTGGGTTCTTTCCAGTAAGCCAAAGTACCTCAGAAATCTTTTAACAGAGAAGGGGACCTATAATGCACAAAAGTAAACATGTAAAGTAGCAGCCAGTGTTGCACTTGCCGGGGAAGAGAGTTAATATGCTGGTTGTCTGTCACTAACTTTCTGCCTTGTAATAACTGTATAGAGAAAAATAGAATGTTGGGCCTCTCTTTTTTTTTTTTTTTTTTTGGCAGAAATGTTCTAGAAGTGGCATTAACAGCATATTTTCTAGCAACATGCATTAAATCTGATATTTCTGTTGTTCAAACACGCATTCCAAGGTTACAAGAGTCTGATTTTATTGTTATTCAGAACTAAACTTTTCCATCCACTTTTCTATATACTTCTGTAGTTGGATATGTATGCTGTAAACTAAGAAATCCTTATGTCTATCGGAGCATGTGTATATCAGAGAATGTTTAATGGGTCTATAATTGAATCTAAGTAATAAGAGACTTTTAAAAATATTGCTTAGTGTTTCTATCCTAATGGGATAAATGTCACATTTTAACTATTGCTCTGTATCAAATCTATTATGCACAGTATTCAGTAATTCCCCAAATCTTGATTTACCCAATTGAAAGTGACCCTGGGCATAAATTCTAAGCAGAGGAAGGCTCTGATTCCTTGATCTTTGCCTCTCTTTTGTTGAAACAGAACATGGTGTCTTAAATCAGCAGAATAATTTAGGAATGGTAGATACTGAAACAACTAATTTTTCTTTCCTGTAATCTGCATAGACTTCAAAATGCCTACAAAGCACAAAGTGCCAGTTCATATAATTTGTTGGCAAGGATAAAAAGAAGAAAGGAAATGATTTCCTAAGCGTGTGAATCAGCCCAGCTTTAACAGATATTTTTCTGTCATGTGCAGCCTGAGGGCTTATGCCTATCTGAGCTTTATTTGACAATTACCACTTGCCAGCATAATTAAATGATAATTTATAAATACTGAGAGAGCATTATGGGGAAGAGCAAATAGGTGCTTATCAGGGCATTGAATAAACTTGATCTGCCTCACTGGCAATTTTCATCTCTTATCTAGGTTGTTAACTGGTCTCCTTTTTTTCCCCGTTTTGTTTTGTTTAGGTTTGATAGCTGTTGGATTGATTATATCTACCTGCCTATATTTCTTTTTTTCTTTTCCTTTCATATTCTTAGCATTATTTTTTCTTATACGACTTTTGCCATCAATATTTTGCAAAATACCAAATAGTAAAATGAACATCAGACAGCGTAATATCCGTGCCTGTGGGAGAATGAAAAGAAAATCCACACGGTTCATGTTTGTTAGATTTTTCATGAGTTTCCTGACTGTAAATCTCCTGCTTTTATTTGGTTTTGTGTGTAATGATTTTTGAGTAAGAGAAAGGTTCTCTAATATTATGGTCAGTGGTGGATGATAGCCTATGGCAGAGAAGCTTCTTCATGGTTGCTCTTAAATAAAAGTGATACTAAATAAGCATCACCAAAATTGTTGCATGCCGAATATTTTAAAAAAAAAAAAAGCCCAAGTAAAGAATTCCTGTGGTTTGAGGGCTTTTTGTACCATCAGTGTTTCATTTTGAGGTCCTTGAGGCATTATAAACAGTTGTGCCATCTCCCAGGAAAGCATGTTAGAATACGGGTGGAAACACAGACTGGTGCTGGGCAATCTAGATAAAGAAATGCAAGAAAAATCCTCTATTTGAATGGAAACAAATCAGTTGAATGGCAAAAAATTGAATTTTCACGCCTTTTGAAAAGCATGTACAAGGAAGAGAAGGGGGTGGGGAAAGCAAGGCACATTAGTGGGTCACTAGGAGATAGTTTTTGAGTCGTCATGAAATTAAATAATTTTAGGAACTTCTGATTGGAGTTATATTGGTTTGAGTGAACAGTTAAGCCACCCCTGTACCAGAGAATGAAAAAATAAAGGGCTTCTGTGTTTAAGGTTGTCAATTTCTCAAATTATTCAGCATTTACTGCTTATAAATAGTAATTATTTGCTTTTTCCCCTCCAGAGCTGAAAATTATCTTTCATATTCAAATATTTAAATATACAGTGCTGCAGTTGGGGCACAAAAATTCCTAATGTCAGAACAGATTTTTGTACAAGGAATAATTTGAAAGTGGGGGATTAGTTTCCACCTTTTGAAACACAGTGCTTTCCGTAATCTTCAAACATTATTTAGGATAATGGAAGCCATCATCCTGGTTCTCAAATGTTAGCACTTCCATTAGAATTTGCTGCTACCTCTTATTTTTTTATATTAAAATACAAGGCTTAAAAGGTATTATCTTACTAAAGGAGGGCAATTGTAGAGATGATTTGATTGAATAAAGGAAAAAGCTGTACAGGCCTTTTAAGATCAAGGATGTATTGATGGAAAGCTATCATTAGAGACAATTAATGTTCTCCAAGGGAAGAAATTGATTATGGACAGAGATGGACCCTAAGGAGCAGATATGTCTTAATGCTCCAGGGCCTTAAGGATTATACATTCCATTCACAGCATCTGTATTTTAACCCTTTGTAAGGGCTGGAGTAGAATCTAGCAGTTAAGAAAACTCTGCATAGAGTTTAATGGGGGAGTCTGTGCGTTTGGTGGCTGACATACTATTTCTTTAAGCGTGTATTTGTTGAGCAGATATCATTGTACCTAATAAAATGTGACTTTATATATTTGATATGTAGTTTGGGATCATTTTAAGCTGCAGGAACACAGTCCCAATATAATTAGATATGAAGTAAAAATTTTCAATGTTAGTATGCATTGATAAGTGTATTTTTTGGCTGAGAAGATATTTCTGTTGTCTGGATCTAAGTGTTGAGAAGACTGGGTGGTTTTGTTCTGGGTTTTTTTGTTATTGTTTCTTGGGGAGACATCCTTTTAATAAAATTTGTTACAAGGATGAACGTGTTAGGGACATAAATGGGGTAGTCTGGGTGTGGAAACTAAATTTTCATATTCTGAGTCTGAGCAAAAATACTGATGAAGCAGCCCTGAAATTGTTGTTCAGAGTTGCAGATTCAATTCACAGATGGGCTGTTTTATCATGACAGTTTTCTTTGGCTTAGTTCTCAGTGAAGGCAAATATTTGGCATATAGCTCGTTTGTTTTGTTTGTTTGTTTTTTTAACTGGCTTAAATATAAATGCCTAGAAGTGAGCAACACAGTATTTTCCCAGCACCTCTGAAGCCCAAGATCAGTTGCAGCATACTGCAGCAGTGCTGTGCCAAAATAAATCATGCCCCATCTTCACCTCTCTGAGTTGGGTGTATATATGACTTCTCTTCCTGGCTTATGCAAATACCTGCCTGTGCTGTTACACAGTCCAGCAGACCCATGAGGAGGGGAGGTAACAGCAGTTCAATTTGTCTTAAATTCTGTAAACGTATTTTCATTCTCTTCAGTGGTTTTTTTTTATCTTCAAATAAGGAACTCTAATCTTACAGTTGAAATTTAGTAGAAAAAGCAAAGAAAGATTTTTTTCATCTCAATGTTTCAAACTTGCTTAGAACTACAGTAGTATAGCTAAAACCTACTGCCTCTTATTTGTAGAACAGGTTGAGAAAATACCTTTTTTTCTGTAGCTTTGATTTCTTTTTAAACTCTTACAGTATGTAATAGTCTGATCATACGTGAAGTAGTTCTACTTGCTTTTAATACGCTCCACATTGGTTTTGATATGCAGATAATCAGGTTTATTTTCTAGAGTGGTTTCTAATTGATTTTATGATCTAATTTTAATTCATCTATCCAAAGGTATTCGGGTATATTGCACAGAACAGTTATTTAAAGGTAACTTGAAAAACTGCGCTGGAGTATACCATTTTCTCCTGACTCACATATATATGTAGGTTGTTGATACTGTGCTGCCCTGAAGAGCAGTGTATAAGTTTCAATGAATAACAGTGTTGATACATTAAACAGGTGAAAATAATGATACTATAATTAATAGGGTAAGTCCAAGTTTTATACAGATGAATAGGTGAGTCCTATTGTATACCGGTATGTATAGGCAACACTCCTTTGGAGATCACATATAACACGCTTGGCAGGACTAAGGAGATTAAAATAAGAGACAGAAATAAACAAAAAGAGAGCTCAGAAATGCAAGTGAGGAGACACAGGGGGAAAAGGGTGATTCCAGGGAAAATCAATGCTTATTCTGCATGCAGTTGTTTTTTTAAATTGCTTGATATTATTTTTAAACAATTACTATTTGGAAGATAGGATCCTTTCTCTTTCCCCTCCACACATACACACACACACACCCTTTTCTTCCTGTGCATCATTAGAGAAATACCCAAATCACAAGACAGAGAATGAGAATGTAAGTGCCTGTTAAATACACTGGGCAGAATCAGCTTTCACCTGTGTTTTTTTTCAAGCTGTGAGCACTCTTTAATTGCAAGGTTAAAAAAAACCAAAACACACACATTTAAGATGGGAAACATATGTTGTTGTCAGCATGTATTTAGCACCTGCAGAAATGAACATGGAAAATGTGACAGCCCATAGGTGGAACACCCACTGCTCTGGCTAGGGGGACTGTCAACAAATTTTACTTTGTTAATTTTTTATTTTAAAAAATCCAGGGGAAAAGTCCTTAATGACACAGGTGTTCTGAGCATCATAGAAAGAGGACATAATGGGAAAGAGGCAGTAAGCCTTTCCGTTGTCCACAGTAATATGACTGAAAAACCTTCTTTTTCTTATTACGAATTAAAGTCATGAGGTCCAATCCTACGAGCATTTAGTAGTAAATTTGTCAGGAGCTTTGACACATTGGCCCTGCTTATATTCCTGTCTGCTTCGGTATATCCTTCCTTCTTTAAGCCCCTTTTCCTCTTTGTTTCTATTTCTCATTTTAATCTCCTTACACAATCCAAGCACATTATTGAGATTACACAGTGAGGAGGCAGGCACCGGGGTGAAGCTTTGCAGGATCAGGCCCCTGGTGATTATGATACTATCACTTCTCCAGCGAAGTGCAGTTTTCTGCAAGGGACACTGACATGTTCTCCTTTGTGGGTTTGCCAGCAGGTGTTGCTGTGTAACTTGTCACCCACCCTGCTCGGATGGTGAAAGCTTTTTCTGCCAAGCTATGACACCAACTGTCCTGTAACCTCCTGGACTGTTCCTCTAATAAAATGTCTCAAATATGACTTATGGGTGCATGAAGTACCTGGGAAAAATGTAGGTGTGTTTAAATTTTTAAATTTATCAACAAAATGGCAATCAAATCATGTCAAAATCATGTCAAAAGTTGAATGGGTTTTATTTTTTTATTACATATTGCTGCATTGCCTAGAGATTCTGGTTGATGAGACACTATAGAAGTCCTTTCACTTATTTGGTGTGCTTTGTATCAAATCTGTGTGTCTGGATAGGAAAAGAGGGTCTCTGGTCCAAACACTTGCACTTAAGAATATAAACTTGACCCAGGCCAGATGAACACAGTTTTTCATGGAAATGCTAAAATGAAATTGATGGCATATCTTAAGTTACCTGATTCCTATGCAAACAGCTGTATAACTTGTTCAATATACCTCAGCTTTGTGTCAGCAGAACCATCTGTCCTAATGTCACAGCTTGTTTAGCCTTCCTGCCATTGGTCTGTGCCTGAATTGCCAAAAAGGAATACACTTGTCTCTTTGGGTGGATATTTATCTGGTAGTCTCAGACTGAGGATAACGAGCTAAACTGTTGTACTATCACCAGAGAATAATAATTTCTTGGTTATTAGTTTCAGTTCTAAGTGTGCAGTCAGTGAGCATTTAAAAATAAAAATTTAGAACCCAAAACTCTACTGTTGTTTATGTGACTCTGCCCATGATGTGAGGGTTTTTATGCCAGCATCTCTTTTGTTAATATTAGTTCCGCCACTAAAATATCTTGCTTTCATGTTGGTGCAGATCAGGAAGAAGGCTGGGGATGTTGGGGGCAATAAGGTAGCTGTTCCTCCTTAGAGTAGAAGGTGAGGTCAAAGCTGATGAACATTTTTTGAATGTGGCACTTTTCAGGAAGGCCATTCCATTTTGCTTTGGGTAATATACCAGAGGCTCCCTTGGACTTTGCTGCTAATGGGTGTGTGAGTCCTCCTTACTCTTGAGGTTCAGAATCCGATACTTGCTGCACTCCTGAAAAATCTTGGAAGCTACTGGAGTCTCCTGAGGATCTTGCATTAAGGAAGCTCCAGGGTGTATGTTACAGAGCAGTGTTGGCTAGATGGAGCTCGTAAATGTCATGAAAAAGCAGATGTTGTGACCTGTATGATAGAAGCTGGAATGCTGCTGGCTGTGCTGGAATATGTCTGCTTTCCCTGAAACACACCCAGCCAGAGCATGAATGAGGAAGCCTCTTGGTTTTTCATTTGATGAGCTTTGCCCTACTATTCTGTGCAAGCCCTAACTGAGGGACAGAATAAAGGTTAGCATCAGTTTTTCTGTTCCTCCAATCAGTTCTTCATCCCTAATTCCAAGTGCATAGTAATCCTTCATGTGGTAATTTTTTTTCAGTATGATTTCCATCTGGGAAGAGAAATTGGACTACACACACTATTATCAGTATATATTGGACTGTTAAATACCAAATTTTTGACAAAAGAATAGCCTTGATAACTCCAAGTTTCTCCTAGAAGAATAGAATACACATAAAAAATTAGGTCTGACTTAATGCTGAAAAAAGCCTGCAATGGTCAGTCTGTTAAGGCCAGGTGCTGTCTGTTGGTGTGGAGCTAAATAAGTAAGTTAATATTTTGACTAATATAGAAGTAATGCATTGAGGTATTACTGTAATAAGAAATTGGAACAAATTTATAGAAGCGTTTTGGTGTGGTGTTAACTATGATTCCAGGCTGACTCATATCTATTCAGGAAGCACAGAAAATGTTGCTAATGAGTATGTAATACATAAGCTCATATTTCATATATTCCAAATAGTCTGTGAATGCCCAGTGTTTAGCTACTCAATAGGTAGGCAGGGTAGCTGAAGCTGCATGAGGGGAGTGACAGCACTGCCCAAACCTAGGGTGTGACAGTTTAAAGTCCCTTTAAAAAAAGGAAAAGATATTTAATGGTCTCTATTTGCAAGACAACAATGAGCAGCATAAAGCATAATAAAATAAAACCTTTTACTGCCATTCTGAGCAACTGTTGGTTGTGGAGTGGCAGTGCAGACATATGAGCGGCTGTGTTTTCTTTGGGAGAGGCATGTGCATCCTCACTGCTCTGCCAGGGCCCCAGAAGCGCTGTGTTTTGCACCTCAGAGCAGAGGTTAGGCAGCACTTTGCTGAGGTCCCAAAGGGGCTATCAGTATAACAAGAATCTGTTTGCAGTAATCGGTGGCAGCGTTGACAGAATGTTCCAAACCATCTGCTCGAGGGGATGGCGTTAACTCTATCAAATCCTCATATTTTAAGAACGCTGATCTCCAGACCCAAGAGGACTGGTGACAGGGAGTCCTTGCCAGGCCTGCATTAGGCTGCCTTCATCTCATCACCAAATATACTAATGCCCCCTAGACAAGATGCTAAATATGTGTGAAATTAGAGAAGCAGAATTATGGAATGGAGCAATAGCAGACAGAAATTTTCCTGCTTTCTGTCAGTGGTTCACTTACATTCTTTTAGTTGTAATATGAATATTTACTTCATTGTGCAAACATACTTTTCAAAATCATAATTCACTACAGAGATATCGGGAATGCTGTATTTTCACTCTTGCTTTAAGCTGATAGAATGGCTGAAATATGTAGGCCTTTAGTAACCCTGTTGCATCTCTGAGTTTCGAAGAAGTTGCTCCCTTTGGGAAAATTGTCTCATTTTTAGCAAATATTGAGCTGGTTAACAGCTTTGCACAGAATATGCTGATAGTTTTGACATTGTATTAAGAAAGAGCTGATATCTTGCCCTGAGTGTTAAGGGCATCGAACATTACTTTGCATATCTCCTCAATCCTTGCACTCATAGGTTTCCTTCATTCAAAGTATTCTGAACATTACAGAGGAGGGATCATACCTTCAGGGTTACTCACAAGGATTAGGTTTCGCCTACTGATACTAATGTCCCTTTGCTTCCTGTGTTGCCAGTGGGGAGGCAGAGAGGGAGGGCAAGGGGGGCTCCTTCAGGACATCTCTAGAAGAGCACATTTTTTGACTTCCCCTATAGTTGAGTGCATATAGGGAGATCAGCTTCATTAGGTCTTTGTGCATACCTCCCTCCTCTTAATGCATATGATAATCCTCCTGACATCTGTATAAGTACTCTTCTCATCATCTTTGTAGTATTAGGAGACATATTTGCTTTACATGGCAAGATTTGGGGGGGGGGTGTTCAGCCCCTGTGAGAAGAGACTCCAAAAGACCCACCACTGGTCAAAGCAGAGCCCATTATGGATGCTGATGGTGCTTCTGTGAAAACACTTTTACAAAGGGATAGCAAAAACTGCTCAACAGGTGAGAGGGAGAGGAGGCAGACAGACAAGGTTAACCCACTGAACATATGCAACATGTTTCTTAATGTGATGAGTTGAACCAAAGCTACATGTAGCCTAGCACTGGGTTCCTAATTGCACTTGGTAGCATATAGGAAAAAAATGTAAGAACTAGATAAGATGTGACTCTTTCCATGATACTCTCCTTTGAGTGACAAGTGGCTCAGACACTGTATCAAGGCAGTTCTATTTAATTGAAGGCACCTTTCTTCTGTGAACGTGTTGAGTCACTTTTCCTTTTTGAAAATAAGAACTTACTTGTGGTGATTAGTTATTTAATTAGTTCAATTGATAACATACATCCTTTGTATGTTTAAAAGCTTTTGCCTGGTATTTTCATTAAAGACATCTTTCCTTTTTTGTGTTGTGAGAAAGTGATTAATAGTACACCCCTCCCTGAGGTTCGTGACCATACCGATCCCAGTGAGGCCAAGATGTTCCAGACAGAAGCTGGTTTATATCTCTATTCATCTACATTGTTCTTTATGATGCCTCTATATCTTCCAAGAAGGCTGGTCAAGCTGTGGGCACGTATTAGATTTATATGGTAGCATAATTATATTCTTTCATATGTTGAACTCGTTTGCTATAATTCCTAACATTTCTCTTTTTACTTGTAGTTGAGCTGTAAGTTGAAAAGTCTGCAGTTTAATGTTTGAGTTTCTTTAGAGGTTTTTTGTGAACTGTGTAGTTCTGGAAGCCTGTTTCTAGAAATTTTAGCTGTTTCTTCCAAAATTCCTTCTTCCAGCATGACTTCTGACTTTAAGTATAAAACCAGTTAATACTGGGGGATGTATTGTCTTAATGGGCAACTCTTCCAAAGGCAGTAGTTGCTTGGTTTTGTAGCATCTTGAATAATACAAAACAGAATTGTTCTCAGTTGTTTATTCTGAGAATGTAACGGTTTCATGCATAGGTTTCTCCACCAGCATTATAATTAGAAATTTGAAATACCTACTGAGTTAAACTCTGAAAAATACTTTGGAGAATTTCAAAATTATTTTAGTTTTATTTTTCTTAAAACCTGTCATACTTTTCCTTTAGATATGGCTTTAGGACAGTTGCAGACAGTATTTCCCGTTTGAAGACAAAAGATCCAAGTATCAGTTGTTAACCAAATGCAATGAATTGAAGGAGAAACTCTGTAAGTTAAACTTTTCCAAATGGCTCTTGGGTGCCACAATACCTTTATAGTTATTTTGAATCTTGAAAGCTGTTTTATCAGCTCTGAGCACTGTGGAATAATCCAGACTACAGTACACAAAAATGTGTAATGGGGAAATGCCAAAAGGAGCAAATAACTAAAATTTCTTCCTTGGCAGGTATTTCCAGGCTCCCTTTGGGTTCAAGCCTCTAAGACATATGGGTTTTGTTTGTTAGCACAACCATGCCATAGATCTAACAAAATGCTACTGATTTTCTTTACCATGTTCTTGAGAAGACTTAATCTGTAAAGGCCTACCATTGCTGGAGGACTTGGGGTGTATATAGCAGGTCTTTTTAATCCGTTCAGAGACAGAGGGTAGGGAAGGTGATGACACCTAGGTGAGGAAAAGTAGGGAAACTTGTAGGTTTTAGTGCCTTAATTCCATGATACTGGTGTGCTAAACATCACTTGAGGCATTGGAGTTGTCTTTCCAGTATATGGCGATCAAGTATGTCAGAATAAGACTTGTTATTATCTTCTGAATGTGGGTGTTTTTTCTGCTGATCTGAAAATAATGACAAGTAGGAAATTCAATGTCATTTATTTTGTTGTTTGGGGGAGAGACAATAAAAGGGAGGGAGACGTGTGTTTTCCTGGAGGAAGTGCTTGAGGGCTTTTGCTAGTCCCTTTAGTGCATCTCATCTCTTGCGCTTGCTTCATTGAATACAGTCCCTTGTAGCTCATTTTTTCCAGCTGCTTCAATGAGTACCCACATTGTATTTCATCTCCTATGGCTGCTTCATTGAGTTCCTTTAGTCTGTCTCTTCTGTTAATCCTTCATCCTGCTCTGCCTTCTCCTTCAGCTCAGTAATGTGCAGACGAAGTGATTCTATAGCAGTTATGAACGACGCTTCTTTGATGAGAATATGTACGTGTGTAATGTTTGCACTTATTTAATTATGATTCCATTCCTGCTTTTATATGAAAGTTAACTATAGGTGGCTTTCTACTGTTCAGATCAGCAGTCAGTTTAAATAGCCTCATCCCTATGGGAAAAATACAAGAATTTTAACTTTGTTATTCAAAAAAACTGTTATGGGAATACATACAAGGAAAAGAGCCATAACACTGTGTTTCAAATAAACAGTTGAGATTGTACTTGAATGAATCCTGGTAGTAAATAGTATTCTAAAATTTGTTTAACCATTCAGTCATCCTTCTGCTGCAAAGAAAAAAAATTTTGCAATTCCAGATATATATTAGTGTGTCAGACAATATTTAAACTATTTGTTAATAGCACTTATTACAGATTAGTGAATACTTAAATTACTTCTCAGTTAATGTCTGCTTTGACATTGTTTCTATATTTTTCATGATAAATACATTTTCCTTGTGCAGTTCCTTGAAATAATATGGAATTCCGGGGTTTTTTTTAAATCTCAAAAATCTCTAGATGGAAACTCATTAGATGTTCACACTGAAAACTTTTATGTGGTGGGAACTAAGAACAAACTCTGACCTATGTACTCCATCTAAATATCCCATTTCAGCTATTAAACATAGCAAACTGTAAATAAAAGTCTCTCTATAAAAATGATTTTGTAACTTGAATAAGAAGTAAATAAAAGAGGAATTCGAGTGATTCACAAGCAGAGAGTCAGAAGTCATCAAAACATTTTAGGAACTAATCACTTGGCTTTGTTTCTTATTATGATGCAAATTTAGTATGTTTTATCCAACTAAAATATATTTGAAAGAGTTATTCACTGAAATCATGCATTAAGAATACTACTTTTGTTACCTTATATTTATAAATTTACATGTACTTTGTATTTTTGTAATGGTCTGAAATGTTAAACTTCTTGATCTTCTTTTTGCTTTGTCATCTTAATTTCTGTTCTTTGCCAAACTTACAGTGAAAATATGCAAATAATTTTATTGAATAGGCATTTTGATTTCCTATTACATTCCCTCTGAGATTTCTAGATTCTCATTTGTTTTACAATGTTGTTTGTGAAAACAATTCCACAAATCTAAAATTCAGCCCTAGATTTTAGAGCCTTAAGGTAGACCTTAAGCACCCACCGCATTTATCAAGAGGAATGTTGATATCCTTTGTGAAATGTGTTTTATTTAGTTCTGATTGCATTGATATTTGGCAAAACCATAGAAGGAAAAGAGAACCAAAATGATTAATAGCACAAATCCCTCTGGGTTTGTATAAAAATTGTCAGTCTTTTAAAGTTTTAAGTATTGCAGAATTGTTTTGTGATACTTTTTTTAGGTATGTAAATCATTGTTTCATACTTTATATTTTCTGTGTAAGGAGATCTGTACTTTCTTCAGAAGATTTTTGGATAGAAGTAATTTCAATTGAATTGGTTGGACTGATGATTTTGTGAAGCTGATTATTTATAGAGCCAACATGTTGACACACTATCAACCGTTTTTTAAAAAAAAAAAAAGACTAATAAGGTTAATTGTCATATGAACCCTCCTCTGTAGTCTGCAATCTGTAGGCTTTGATTGTTTCTCTGGGGGAAACTCTGCCCAGATGGCATTTTCCTCAAGGCCCTGACCCACAAGAGGCCTGTGGAGATGGAGAACAAGGTGCATCTCCACAGACTAATTAATTTACTATTATAGCACCTGTTCCAGAATAGATAGGGCTGGAAAGGAAAACAGTCCCTGGGCACAGTGGTAGGCTCACTGGTAAATGGATTTGAGCTGATTATATTAAGCTGATGCTTTGATCATCTAAAGGCGTTAAAATGGAAATATGTTTTTGCTGGCTGTTGGCCTCCATGTGAGTGCAGTTTGTATTATAAGTGAGCAGTAAGGAAAAAGCTGGTTTGGATTCAAGCAAATAGCTTTTAAAAAGTGCACAAGAAAAGTGCACGCCCCCACACTTCAAATTCAGGAATATTAACACACAGGATCATTTGCACTTGAAGTATTTCTGTAGGTATTTTGGTATTTTGTTCATATTCTCCTATGTCATCAGTATGAAACCCTAGAAACACCCCCATTTTCTGTCATCCATAGGGTGTCAAAACATATTTTTGCCCCTGATTAAAGCACGTTTTGGGTCTTTAAGGAATGGATTTATATTTGTTGGAAATGGAAGTAACCTCTTCAGTAAAATCTTGGCAAACTGTGCAATTTAATGCTGATCGAATGGTAACAGGGAATGGCAAATCCTTGTATAAACATTGCTGGGTAGTAAGTGGATTTACAATGTGTTAATCTGTACTCACTTTCACTTTATTGCCATTCGGATTCCCAGAAGGATTAGCTGTAATTTTATTGACCCTATGAGGCTATACTACTATTTCCTTTTTCAAATCAAGTCAGTGATTTTTTTTTTTTAATTTTATTTATTTATCAAGCATGTATCCTATACGTTGTAGGGAAAATTAATTGACCCTTACCATTTGAAGGTTAGAGGTGTGTGTAATTAAGGTCCTGTTATTAATGTTTTCTTTAAAGCAGCAGCAAAATTACAGCAAGCTATGTCAAATTTAAATAGCATATATGGTATTAATACACAAGACAAATGGATTCTCTCCATCAAAACTTATAAAAATGTTTCCAAGCGTATACAATACTTTGAAAGAAAATTTATATGAAGATCCTATGATAAGTAACTTTATCATTTTTATGATAACATATAACATCATGAAACAACCCATTTGCTAAAGAGCAGTGCTTGAACATTGTTCTAGATGTTGGCATGACTTATTTTAACAACAGCGTGGCACTCCAACACCTGATGGATTAATAAAATACAGTGAAAATTGTAAAAATTGTCTCCTAAGGCAATTTGGGGAGTTAGTTGACATTGCAACAAATAGCCAAAAGAGAATAGAGAATCATAAAGCAATCACACAGTATGCTGATAGCTAGAGTTGCAGCGCTTCTTGAGAATCAGTAAATCAAGGCAATAAAGCTATTTAGCAGTTTCAGGGAAGAAGGCTCTGCATCGTTCTCTTCCGTGAATTGGGTTTGCAGGATGGAAGCCCCTTTCAAGAGGGAATGGAGTCTGGGTTGGTGGATGTGACTCCCTTGCATGAGATCAGTCTGATTTCCAGTGGCAGCGCGGTGCTGTAGCACACAGTTAACTTAGGGTCAGTACTGCGGCTCTGTGTCTTGTTGTTACATTCTGCACCGAGCTGTGGTAAATGGAATGCTGCACAAGGTAAAAGCCAAGAGTAAAGGTTGGTAGAGATTGGTAATTAAAACCGAAGGCCAAAATTTGGGGTTAATCTTAGCGCTTCCTTTGTTCAGACTTAATGATTCCAATTATGATACTTGAATCAATGGCAAAGCTTCTTTGACTTGGAGTGGAAAAGACCCACGTTTTGCAAGATGATAGCATAATTGAAAAATTAGCTTAAAGGCATTTTTTTAAGTGATAGGATATCATTAGTAAATTTTTCATTAAGAAAAGAAGCAAACCCTAAATTATTTCCATTTTAAACTATGCATTCTATTTCAGGATATATTTTACTCTTAATTTTGGGGTTTTTTTTATCTGAGATAAAGATAGCTATCTGAAGATCAGCAAGCACCTTTCTATAAATATTTGTCCTGAAGAACAGGTAGCAGCCCAGTGTTTTTAAAACATAAATCTTTAAGAAAAAATGCTAAAGTATCCCCAGTGTGTCACCAGTTCATTGGCTGTGGAGGAAATAATAAAATCTGGACTCTAAATTTAGTGCTCTGAGCTCAAACCAGACCATTCTGTAAATGAGAACCAAGGGTAAATACTAGGAAACTGGTTCAGCTTGGGATAGCCCATGAAATTCAAAAAAAAGTTACAAGTATGGAAAGGAAAGGGTAAAAGAGCTTAATTTAGAATGGATAGTGTACAATAAAATTTTCATGTAAGATTAAAAGTATTTCCTATATGCTTTTATTTTGCCATGTTTTTTGCAACTTTGAGCAATGTGATGCTACAAGAGGAAAATTATAATAAGTAATTTTCTAAGAAGATAAAACAACCAAAATGCCTAATTACTGGGCAAAGGAAGAGTCTCTTAAGTCTGGAGGTTGATTTCTCAGTTAAAAGAAAATCACTGAAATGGCTGAAACTCTGATAAATTTGACAATTAAATTGCTTCGTCTGCTTGTTGACCTGGTTACATCTGTAAAGATGGAACTCTAGCTAATGCATGGATTTGTACATGCATCACTTAACCTAAAACCTATTCCTCCCAGGCTTCCTTTTCCCCTTCTGTTTTTCCTTCCTCAAGTTTTAAATCTTCTTTTACAAAACATTAGTTGTTCTCCCCTTCGGCAGAGGAGCACAGTGTCGTTCTCAATCTGTTTGATCCATACATTCTGTTTGCTACAGATGGCTTCCAAGCCCCTATCCACTTCCGTCTTTGGCATATTGTTTTAGCTGTTGCCTCATTTCTTCATTTTGCTTGATCGTCAGTGTCTTCTGAGCAGCCTCACAATGGGCAGAGAAGGAATGTCCCTGTGAAACATTCACACTTCACTTTCAGGTTCCAAACAGTGCTGGGAGATTGAGCTGCTTTTTAAAAACCCAGAAGTAGGCTTGTGAGATCATCAGTCATCCAAAGAAACAGAGATTTTTTTTCAGGTACATGAAGCTTGGGATAAGCCAGGTGAGACACTGTCAAATCATTAAACCATAGAAAACTAGCAATAGGTACAAGCTCCATGCTAGAGGATTTCCTCTGTTGTGATGATAAATATTTACAGAAAAATTAAAGCCTCTATTGTTACAAAGAGAAGGATTTTTTTTAATTTAAAGGCTGCATAGCTAAAAGTATACCTAGAAAAACTAATTCAGGAAAAAGAAACAAACTGAGAATGCCCAAGGCAGAATGACTGATAAAGAGTTGGCAAATAGAGAAACATCTGGTGAAGGAAAGCATCTGTTTGTGGGTTGGGTTTTTCTAAACCACTTAATAACTGCTAAAGTTGTGAAATCAGCAGGTATTAGGTTGTTAGTGCTCTTTTTTGTTGTTAATTCAATGTATGCCATTTGATTAAAACAAGGAGTGACAGGTGACTGAGAGCAGAGCGCTTGTTATGAAGTATTCCAGTGGATTGTTTTAAAGGTGCTGAAGCAAAATGTCAGTTAAATCCACTCAAAACTTTACGTGATGTTCGTAGCCTTCTGTGCCATTATATACAAAGTGAGAAAATACTTTCAAAACTATCCTGTACTATACTTAAATAGCATTTTTCATTTCTTATGGTGTGAAGCACTTTTAGTATAGAAGAAGCAATTTTTCTGAAAGGGATGATGAACTAAGAAGCTGGGCATGTGGAAGATATTTATCTATCATAGTTTGTCAAAGGAACCTGGCTGGTGTTTGTTTTCAGTTGCATGTGCACTGAACAAGAATAGATTATCTAGCATGTCCCCAGCTAGTTAGGAGACCTCATGTCTGTATATTACTCTTAAGTGGGTGACTCTCAAGCACCTCAGTTGTAAGTCGAGATGGGGATATTTTAAAGTTCAAATTACTTGGTATAAGGCTTGCTTATTTTGTAAATCAGAACCTGTTTGCTGAATCGTATTGGACCAATCTCTTGCTTAACTATATCTTATCACAATATTTCAAGTTACAGGGGACTTTGCAAATTGATACTCCCAAGGCTGTTTGCAGCTTTCTATTAACACAAACGTACTGATTAGCAAATGTTATTAAAAATGGGTTCACATTCAACCAGTATTCTGTGACATACACATTTTAAAATACACAACGCTGGCTCTGTTGTGAGTTTTTTCTAATTTATGTGCTAGATGAATAGTATTATAACAATGTACTGCTGTTACTCTGGTTTGATATTTATTACACAATTACCTTCATTGCAATTACTTTCTGCTGGTTAAAAGCACTATTCAAACTTTTTAAAAAGGAGGACTTTAGTAAAAGCTCTTTTTTTATATGTACTTGATGCTATACTAGAGCCAGCTTATTTGAAGACTGGGATCAGTGCTTTAAAAAAAAAATGACCACCAAGCAGAGGCAGTGTGGATTGTCATCACAACAGCCTTGTTAGTATCGGGACAAATCCAGTCTATTGCCTGCTTACCAGTTTCAGGACAATACCTGTCTGTAGCCTGTTTACCAGGGGAGTTCACCTTGGCTGTCAATGTACATTGCTACAATGTGAATTTAAAAAATAGCTTAGCCCCTAACAGCTTTGGGTGCTGGTATGAAAAGCTGAAAAATAATGGGAAAGCTACTTAAGAGAGGTATTATATCAATACTTGAGTGGAGGAAGCAAGGAGCTGGACCTGCAGGGGTGGAACACCTCTATTTGTGCCCTTGAAAGACAACTAACCCGACCGTCCTGAGCAGCAGATGAATATGGAAGAAGTTTCATGCTCTCATTTACACTGATGGTGCAGAGGAGCTGCATCTTTTCTAGGTGAAGGCGGACACAAATGCACTTACTACCTATGAACTCATAGCGCTTCAGCAGTTTAGTTATTAAGGAGGAATATGTTGTTGACATCACTCTGGTTCTGCTTGATGAGAATTGTATAAAAGTATGTTTCATTTTCTGCAACACAGAGAACCAAGACAGTTGGGGTTTGTATAGTTCTATTAATAATATAGTGAGCATCAAACAAAAATATTTTCTGAGAAGTGTAAGCTATGGGAATTATATTAATCTCCTGAACTGGAACTGTAGAGGCTTAGAAAGCTTAAATCAAGGGCATCCAAATTTTGCCCAACTGAGGGCTGTGTTGGCATCTTGTCTGGAGCTCGAGGGTTGAATCTCATTGATTATTGCCGGTCTCCTCTTTAACATGGAGCTGCAGCTAACCAAGATAAGCTCAAAACTAGAGTAAACCGCTGCTGGTACCTACACTAGAATGGTCGGGGGGGGGGGGGGGGGGCTGGTGGGGGGGCGAGATTTGTATTAAAATGACTGTGTATACAGCAGAAAACAGGTATTCTTCTTTTCACTCCTCAATAGTGTTCATGTTCAGTGATTTCAGGATATACTAGCTTAGAATCAATGATACGAGCTGCTTGCTTTCAGTCTAATGTGTCAACAACAGTAATAAAGTGTCTGCATGTGAAAATGAAGCTATTTCATCTAACCTGTGCATGTTGGTTTACTTCTAGAACCTGCTTTGAATTGTGAAGATATGGGTTTTACTGACCAATTCTGACACTGCATGAAGTATTGTATAACAAGTAACCAATAACAAATAACTGGGGAAATTTTCTTTAATTTTAAGCATTGCCTTCAGTAAGTTTCTGTTTCCTTCTTCCTAGAAACTCGTAACAGTAACATCATACAAGGTCATCTTGCAATTGCAACATACTAGTTCATATAATGAACTTCATTCCAGGACTTGTGTTGGACCTCAGAGCCACAAAGAAAAGTTCATTAATTTCTTCCTGGCTCTTTCAATAAGGTACTTTTCCTGCCATTCCATGTTGACCTGTTTGACAGCTATAAAATCATTATTTGAACAATGTCCAAATTGTTCTGTATTCAAATACTAACAGCTAGAGTGACAAATTTAGACTGTAGGACAGTAGGAAAAGCATTTATTTCCCATCCCTCATATCCTATCTACCATAATCATGAGGACATATAGGTATCAGTTTGTAACTACCAAGTTTTTACAGCTTTTGGTAATTTCTTTTGGGTTTGTTTACACACACACACCAGTTTCATTTGTGGTACATACGCCAATATACACCATATCTCAGGTCACAACTTTTGAATACATTAGTAAATAACTGCTTTCCTTAGAAAAGTAATTTGGATTTTCAGGACTCCAAGAACAAATGTGTGTATATGGGTATTTGATCAATCCACCACTCTGCTTCTTGCATCTGCTGTTATTTTCAGTGGTACAACATTTTTGTTAAATCTCTCACATTAAATGAAAAATACATTTACAGTGAGAACTACACTGATGTTTAGATGCTTAAACAAATGGGTTAATAGAGAAGGATTCACTGAAGTAGTCCCACAGGCAAATAACTTTATTTCAACAAGATTTTCATCTTTGGGTTAGGAAGGTGAAAAGAAAAGGAGGTGCATATCAAATAGCCATTCAAGATAAAGGGATGATTTGAATGGATGGGTGGGGTAGCATTTATTTCAGATAGAAGAAAGTTGCTTTATGTGCAGGTGGATTGCAGAAGGTTTCCCTCTTCTGAAGCCCATCTGGGAAGTTAGTTTAGCTCTATTGATGTTTAAGACTCCTTCTTTCATCACAACCACATGCCAAGACAATAAGTAATTGAACTGCGTGTTTTGCCTTTTTAAAAAGGTGTAATCTCCTTCTGAAGTGTAGAGAGATGTTTAGCAGGATTTTTTCTAATTTATCTGTCATCGCACCATGTAGGCGAGGTTCCAAGCCTAGACTGCAGTATCTCTTTATCATCTCCTTTTGATGAACACCTGTTTCTGGTGTAGAAATGTGTATCTGCTGAGATGCAAAATTGAAATAATTTTAACAGTATAAGAATAATTAGGAATCTTTTTTAAAGGTCCACCTGTTCAGAATACTGTTTTGTTTATTTCTACATTACATATAACATAGACACATATGCTTAGCAATTCTGGTTGCATAGTCATCATTTTTCTGTAATATTTTAACCTAAAAATGAAATTAATTGTAGTACAAAACCCCTCACAGAAGTCTAGGAGATAAAAGGTGTATTTAGGCATAGGTTCCACTTTATTTACTGCCTTTAACATAGATATTAAAAAAAATAAATGTTATCTTTGAAAGTAATAGATGTCTGTTACATATTTTTAGATTTATGAAGTGGAAATAGCTATGGATATAACTTTTTTGATAGAGCCATTTTATTTACAATATTAAAATCTATTTCACACCAAAAAATCCTCATAAAAAGTAAATACTGTAGAATTTTTAAATTATGGTGCACTTCAAAGCCAGAAACAACAGCTAGGACCTTTAATTATATCATGGATCCCTCATTCACTTATTTATTTTATATCTTAAAATGTAGTGTCCCATTTTTAAAATGGGTTCAGAAATTCTAATAATTTGTTCCTAATTTGTTGTCCCACTGACTAGAGAACAAATTTTCAAAATTAAATTTTAAATAAAAAATATATATTCATATAGAAATGCAAAAATGCATCTCTTAGTTCATAAGTAATGTCAAGTTATTATAGACTTATCCCTTCATCAGCAGAAGACATTTTGAAGGCTCATTATAGATTTTTACCAGCGGTTCATCAGCACTGAGATAGGTGTGTGTACTTGCAATTACTGTGTAATTCTTATGTCTCTTACAATTTATATTTCCTAATTTAATTTCAAAGAGTTGAAGTATATCTAAACTAGAGAAGTATAATTTTTTCAATAGGCAATGCCTCTTAAAATGCATGAAGTAAAATATAAATTTAAGGAAGAAGGGAAATATCAAAAATAGATGCAGTTTTATTCTCCCTAGTATGTCTGTAATTCACTGAAGGTTTTAGGGAGTAACGTTCACAGACGAGTGGGACTAGTTGATTGTTAAATCAATCTCAGTGCCTTTCATATTTTAGTCAAATTATCTAACTCGGTTGAAGAGATTTCCTACTAATTTTTACTCCTGTCTCAAATACTTTTACTGTTATTGATCTCATGTACCTTTCATGGAAGGTTATTCCATTGTTTAGTGGAACAATGGAATAAACCTGACTATTAACTATAATGAACCCTATAAATGGTAGTTAAGAATTTAGGTTTTGCAAGTTTCCATTGTAACACCTTGCTTTCATCTGCTTTAAGGTTGCTAGGATTTAACAATTTGAGAAATTTTGCTTAACTAGTTTCTGCTTTCAGCCTATAATGTTTTATGGCTTTGTTTAAAAGTTGAAATAATAAAATCTCTTCACCCATTTTGTAGATGGAGGCAGTAGATAACAAAATACTTTTAAACTCTTCACATTCTAGAGGGAAATGGAGTACTAGGAATTGGTTTTGACTGGGAAGAGGCTGAAGCATGGGCAAATAAACACCTTGGCTGAACTTAAGGAAATAAATAAGGGAAAAACGTTGAATTTCAAAGTTTGTTTTGAAAAGTGCTTGTTTTCTGTATCCTGAGATTTTCAGAGAGGTTTATGAAGTGCTGTGTTTGAAAGCTAAAATAAATTTCTCCTCACATAGAACTCGAAACCCTTTCTTGTTTTGAGCCATGATTTGTGGTCCATGTGTCCTTCAGCTTCATCACTTAACTTTTCATAAATGTAACTTTTAAGAAAATCATTTCTGTCAAATCAATGAACCATACCTAAACTGACTACCTTCTCTTTCATACATTGCATATCTATGACTCGTGTTGCCATAGCAAGTTAATAGTTACAGGACCAGAGTGAACGTGTAACAATGGCAAAGGCCATCAAAAGACTTTATGTAGGATGGAATAGGAACATTACTGGAGTAAAGAAAATTAACGATCTCCACCTTTCCATCATACTTTAAACCTCTTCTCATTGTTTACTTTAGCACTGTGGCATTGAAATAAGAAACATAGTTAGACACTGTCCTGAAAATAGAAGTATCAAACCAATAGATTTTAAAAAACAAAAGGGGGGGGGGGGGGGCAGATTCAGTGATGCTTCACTGTTTTAGCAGACTTAGCTATTTCACTGAGTTATTTGCTTATTAAAAAAAAAAAAACCTTAAAAAAGGCATGTTAATTATTTTTAACTTTTAAATTGCATTACCTGTTAAATGTGATTATATTTTATTAATCTCAAAATTAAAGAAAAAATGTGAGAGATATATAGATGTCTATATATATGACCAAGTATTAACATTTAATTTTCATGGTAACATAAAAATAGTGACAAAATCCTAAGTTTTCAGAAAGCTGAAAAAGAAATTCTTTGCCCAGCTCATGATGCAAGTAATGTTGAGTAGATGAAAACTATTGAATTAATGAGGAGGAAAAAAAAAATTTGGATATGGTTATAGCAAGTTCTATAGAAACATGCAGAAATAGGAGGCCCTTTTTTGTTTGTTTTTTAAATGTCTATATTCCTTAGTTCATGCTCTTCTACATGTTTTATGCTTTCATTTAAAAATTAATTTCTGGGGTTTTTTCCTATTGCAGTGATACAGATGTCACAGAGCAGACACCCTGTCATGTTGAATTTAGTCTTGCGGAAAGGTGTCTCTAGACAAACAATAACAGCAGTAAAAGTGGAACTGCCATGTTCCTACATCACGTCCTCTACGATGAACACTTCACAGTCTAGTTGCAACCATTTACAGTCAAACCTAATTAAACACAGGCACGTTTTTCTTTCTACTAAAAGCAAACAATCCATGTATAATGGTTATATTGTTAACCTTAATAAAAAGCTACAAACTGTGAAGGATGAGATTTCAACCACAAGGCTAAGTCAGTGGTGTACGTACATGGAGTTTTGGATTCAGTATATTGTTTTAACAGTTCAGCTGGTTAGAAAATTGAAAAACAATGTTTTTTCAAAAATTTCAGTTTTATATGAGGCTCTGTTACAGGATTAAAAACGGTTTTTTTCTTTTTTTCTAACTTGGTTCCATCATGAATGCTGATATTTGAAGTGACTTTTTTTAATTATAGTTTTCCTAAGTAATATATGATGCTTTGTTGCCTAAGGAAATCTGATTTATTTTTGAAACTCAGTATATGTGTATACCTTAGTGTGTGAGTACACAGAATTCAGTGGAAAGAAATGAATTATGATAAACTATTGACATTTTCTTTCTGAACAGATAAAAGTTTCAGAAAATGTGAAAGCATATAGCTTCAAACAGAAATTGGGGTGGGGAATGGTGTGATCTTAAACAGTTCCATTTTAACACTGTATGATAAAGGCAAGATCTGAACATGAAGCAAACTTGATCGTTGTTATTGAGGAGACTTTAATTAGGCACTTATTAATCATAGATATATATTCTCTATTTGTGCAAGGCTGCACGAAATGAGCACGTGCAAGAAGATGCTGTTTTCATTGAATGCAGGATGCAATCTCTTACTTCTCTTTGAGATCAAGCTGGCAAGTTGAATTAAAATGCTCAGTGAACATTGGCCTACTGAGTTTTAGGGTCTTCTGTTCCACAATGTGTTCTGTACTTTATTTTCCATTTAGTTCTGATCATTTAAGTAGGATCATTTATCCTTAGTGTAGCATGGATTTACAACACTGTGTTTCCTTCTCACTTTTCCTGATTGCTGAAAATCAGCTTGTGTATATTGATACCTGGAGAGATGCCCATTTGTGGTTGAGTGGAGAAATACCTCTTTTTGTTATGTTCCTATGTACAGAAGTTTCACACAGTGTTTTTCTCATTAGAAACTTATGAAACTAGTTCAAATATAATAATGAAGGGAATTTTTAAGTCTAGCTGAAACATTTCCTTTCTTACAGGCTATTATAACTTTGGAACCTCAAATGATTGTTGAGAGCAATCTTCCATTTCAGTGATGCTTTATATTTATTTTGTTGAACATGATATCCCCTTTATTTGTGTGTGTGCCATGGAAATTCACTTCTTTTAACCCTTCTCCTTGCATCCTTTCTTAAACCTTTAGCATCACTGTCCTTATTTGTTTCTAATTCAGACATAGAGTGTGTCAGCCCACAAACACATGTGCTATTCCACATGTTTATTAGTGATTCCTGTAAACAAAGTAGATGCCTATATTTCTGTCTGCTTCCTTTTTAATCTTTTCATCCTAATTGTCATGTCATCACACATACCTATAAAACACACACTAATTACCAGACTAATTATGGTAATCTTCACTTTCTAACCTATATGAAAACGCCAGGCCCAGCATCAGTAATACATTCTGTTAGGTTATAGTTGCTCTAAATGTAAGTTGTGTTGTTGGGACAGTTTTAAGAAGTGTAAGGATGATCTGAAAGCTTACAATGGCTACCAAAAGCTAAAACTTCATGATCAGAAACCTGAGCCCTGTTAAAAGAATTATTAGTATTTTTATTATATCAGTGTCTGAAGCTCTAGCTATTGGTCCAGACCCTTTTTATTATAACGTAAGGTACAAATACAGAACAAAAAGATAGACCCTGACCTAAAGAACTTACAGTCAAAGTAGAATCATGAGCAGAGAGAGAATGAGGGTGTCAGAAGTCTTTCATTAGAGTGATTGAGAAAAATGATGCATTTGGGGAGGTGTCAAAGGGGAGGCATTAAGAGATATTAGAGATACCAGTTGGAGTTAGAAGAATGGTTTAAAGTAGGGAGAAAAAGGCAACCTTGAACTTATCTCTTAGAAAAGCTTTTATAGTAAACCTTTGAGTATTATGAAATTCAGTGGACACTAAGTCTATGCAGTTGAACTAAGAACATTGTATTTCAAAAGAGTCATCTGCTCATTATTCTTTGCTGAGTTGTTTTTGAGTAGACCAAGATTTCAGAGTAGATGAAAATTTTCTTTTTTTCACTGTCATACCAAAATATGAATATATATATAATTTATATGTGATCTATGCTTTTCAGCTGAATCAAATATTCCATTTAGAATTAGAATGCTACAGATAACCTGTGTGAATGCTGATGAATCCTGATTTAGATTTCATACAGTACTTCTTGATCCATGGAAGACACTTCTAGTCTTGTGGCTTTCAGTGCTTTAGTGCTTTTGATGGTACGGTAGAGACATTCAGGTGAAAAGGGATTGATAATTTAATTGGTTTTTTTAGTTATAAAATGCATATACAATAACAACAAAAAAGAAAATCTATTTGCTCATAAAACTTTGGGAGATTGTAATTTTGCAATTATTATCATGTATTCTTGAATGTGGTCATACAGTCAACTTTCTTGAAGCTTTGGTAATTGCCAGTATGTTAATGACACAGTACTTCAGGTTACTTCATTGTAGGGGAGGTTGGAGGTACCTACAGGAAGCTCATCTGAACATTTGTCTACTTTTCTTGATTCCTTCCATCTTCTCTTTCTGGTTCCCAGCCTTTTCTGGCCTTTTGGACAACCACAGAGAACCCATGCTTCACCTGGAATTTATACGTTACTGCTTTCTCATAGGACCAAAATCCACCTAATAAAAACATATGTTACTGTTTCATGATGGTCATCAGAACCTAAGTTAATAGAATATTTTGCCCAAACACTTTTTTACAGGTCTTAATGTTCATAGACAACTTTCTACATTTGTAATTAACTGATGGCACTTTGAATAATGTTTTCTTCTTTACCTGCTTCTAGCAGATAACAAAGGAAAGGAACATAAAAATTTTGTTAGAGATTTTTCATTAACCATTTTGTTGCTCAGCAGAGCTTTGGTTGTCCTCCACATATACCTTTTCCTCTGGGGACTGAATGAGGAGGTTGCAATTGGTTTCTGTTATCTGCACTCATGCAACCTTCTTTCATGGGTCACAGATTTCTTAATCTGGGTCAAAAGGAACAAAGACTGTGTGTTTGGCCTGGGATTTAAGCAGTCTACCTGCTTTAAACTAAAAAAAAAAAAGATGAAGTACTCTAGTGAACTGTATTTCTGATTATTTTTTTAAAAGCCTTATAGAAGAGAGTGGGAGAAGTACAGATGGCAATTGTGGGTTGTTACTTATATGTGACAATGGCTGGTTGATTCCCTTCCCCACCCCCTCCCTCAGCAGAAAACTGGAATCTCAGTGAAGTTAAATATGTTGCAGGAAATATCAGGCTTCCTCTTTCTAGAAAAAATGTTTAAATGTGTCAGAATTTTTTTTTTATTTATTCCATGAAATTTATTCCATGCTGCTTACAGCTGCACATTCTTTAGTGGAAGAAGATGGGTTACAGAGAGGCAGCGTAAGACACTAGTTCATGTTGTGAAAGACAGTTAGGGAGGAACCTATGCTGGATACATAATTAGTTACTCAGTAAAGTGAAAGGCCAGGAGATGGCCTCCAGCTGAGAGGTACGAGTTGTGAGGGAGTTCAAAAGGAAGTCCCCTTTGCACAGAGATAGGTTACATGGCTTGAGATAACGCGTATGGTGATGAAGATAGACTGAAGTGGGCTTTTGTGAAAGAAAGGAGAAAATGAAGGTGCAGAAAAACTTCCTGCAGGGGAAGGACAGGAGGATATTCCTAGTGTTTGTGAGCTCCAGTCAACCAGGTCTGGAGTCTGGTTTTGTAAGTCAGGAAAAGAATGGCTCAGCCAGTCTAGTGCCTGCAAAATATACACAGAAAAAGTGGCATGATGGATTGTTACTGATCTAGTGATTCCATTTGTCACATTCCCTATCCAAACAAAACCATCCGTTACTTGAGCAATGATAACAGAAGATCTTTTTAATGAAGACTGAGTAATAACTGAACAAAATTTGGAGACTTGGTTCTCTACTAGGAAAAAATAGAACAAACCCAAGAGTTTTCCTACTATGAAAACTTGCTTGACTGAACAAGTTAGAAATCCACACACTGAATAATCTTATCTCTTATATACTGACAGGTATCTCTACTACCAGAACAGGCTCAATATTTTGTACCAGTCAGAAGTATGAAAACTACCCAGATTTCTTGTAAATACTGTCAGAAATTAATTACACATCACATTGTGTGATACAGCAGTTAAACACTTCTGTGATATGTGATCATATCACAGTAAACACTACAGTGATCATATCTGGTGATTTGAAAGATTAAATTTGATTTTTAAAACTTTCTAGAATAAGATGTGTGGATCCAAACAATCCTGCTTTGAGATTACAGGATGATGTGTGAACTATTTACTCCTTTCCAGTTTTCCCAAGTACCCAATAAAATTGTGTATTGCTTTCACTTTGATCTTTTGAGCATAGGTAAGACTGACCATCCCAACCACATGATGTCAAACATTTTCTTCCTTTTTTCTATTGCAATAAACTAGCAGGTCAAGTTAGAGAATCAATATCTAACCATCTTCAGTGCTGAAATGCAGATGTGGAACTACTTAAATTGTCATTGGGATTCCTATTAGCTTTTTGGGCATCCCTAATTTTAAATCTGTGTTGGTTAGAGCTAATGATCTAAGGGAACCTTTTTGGAATCCCAGAAGCATGTGGGCTATGCACTACTTCAAGTGCTGTAGTATATCTTTTGGGTGCTACTGAGACTTAAATAATAATGATACTGATATTTTTCAGCCTAAGTAGCTTGAACTCATCTTGAAATTTAAACTGAAATAAGGTCAGAAAGATCCAACAGCTCAGTAGGATATGGTCATAGTATTGTGGGAAACGGTCCCAGTTTAAACAAAACAAAGCAAAACAAATCCTCTAAAGCTAGAGAAATAATCATTAACTCCTTTGTGATACAGGATTTCTTTGGTGCAGAAGATATCATCTTCTATTATCCCCGCCTTAGGGTTTCAAGAGGGCAGAAATGCACATGGTACTTGCTCTGCCACCTTAAACTTTGACTGAAGGAGGCAAGGGAAATGCTTAGAGCGGAGTCATGGGAGGGCAAGGTTTTAAATAAAAATTGCATTGCAACACAATGCAACTCTTCAGGAGTATGTATCCTGTACAATACAATCCCTGTCCCTGAAATCTTCAAGGTGACCTCCCACTTGTGTTGAAAAAAAGTCTTTGGGAGGGACCACCCGGCTAGGAACTGGAGCTGTAAGTGTTGCCTTGTAGGTCTAGTAGAGTTCAGGAATGTCCCTGTTTAGATTGCTTTGTATTTTTTGTTTTAATTGTTCTCTCAGCTCTGAATGAAAAAATGAACAATAATAGAGCTGTGTGAGATTGAAATATATGAATCCATAATAATTTCCCTCGGCTTTCAGGAAAGCTAAAGAGTAAATATCAAACCGCACAGAATTAGTGATCTCTAAGTCTTCTGTCTCTTCTGACCCTTTTTAATTCTAGTCTTACATTGTAGGTGCCACATTGCTACAAAGCAGCATTTAAAGTGATCTGAGAGCTATTGTGGTGTTTTTGGGTCATCAGCTAGAGAGAGCTACTTTTAGGCCAGCAATTGTTCATTCCCCCTGTCTGTCTCCTAATTTTCTTTCTTTTTTTCACATATTTTTGTGTCTTTTGTACAGTAGCTTTGCTCAAGGTTTATAGCTTGCTATCTTCTCATTTGCTCTCATTATTTCAAACTTAAATAAAAATTAAGAACAGAGGCTAAACAAAAATAAACCAATTCTGTTGTGAGAGTAACTCAGAAAAACTTGTTTCACTCGATCCTGTAATAGTAGAAAGCAATATTTTAATCTCATTAGTCATAAACCTTCCTTAGTGCCTTATGGTGTTTTTGTGTGGATAAGTTAAAAACAAAGGTCTTATGTCTAAGCATTTCCTGCAGTTGCACTATGGACAGGCGTACTGTTATAGTTTATGGTATTTTGAGAGCAAATAGACTAATGACAAATGTGCCTGTTGAAATCTAAGCTCTCTTCTGAAAATGCGTCAGTATTGGCATCTCCTCAATTTAAATACTATGCATTCTGCTATATTTTGTGCATTTAAAGAAAGTCAGATTCTTTTTCCTTCCTGCCTTCAATGCAGTCAGCATCTCTTTAATTTTTTCCAATAATATTGCAGTACTTCAGTACTCATTTTAAAGATAGATGGATTTTTTTCTCATAAAGAAGAACATTGTGGGGTAAAAAAACCCGCTGGATGTGATTTCAAAAAATGTCAAAATATGTCAAACGCAGAAACCACTCAAGGGTTTCATTAACTGAAGCTTTGGTGATAAGTGTCATCTTGTCAAAGACCCACCCATCTCTCCCAATACATTACCAAATGTACTAATTTCCTTGCTGAGCTTGATGTTTATTGTATAGCTGAAATTGAAAATGGTCGGTAATGGAGTGAGCTTCAATCCAAGACCAATTCTGAATCTAAATTACTTGCTTCTTTCAATAGCATTGACAGAGGAGAGCTTTGTGCACCTTGTACCTAATCAACCCTTACTGTGACCCTAAATTCAGCAGTCTTCAGAGATTAATAATAAAATCCTCAGTTCAAACAAGTATTTGCCCTGAACAAGTTGCCCATTTCTTATGCTGAAAATGAAAGACTGTGACATTTTTTTAAAGCTCTGCATGTTGTGGACCCTCACTAATTTTTGATCTTTGGCCTAAGGCAGCAGTTTTATGAATAAAAATTCCATTTAGAGCAGAGGTATGTGTTCTTAAACAAAACATCTTTTGTGAAGGAATAATTTTATTTTTATTCTAGTTGAAACTAAAAATTAAATTATAGTATGTATTTAAAGGTGTGGAATAAGTGCTAGAGTTTATTTTTGTCTACTTCCATTGAAGAACAAGTAATTAAGGGTAATACATTAAGAAAAGGTTAGGTAATTTAATTTTACTTCTTTTATGGATTTCTAAAGCCTTTTCAAGCTAGAGATTCACCTGGTTTCAAAAGTTTTCACTGGGTTTCAAAAGTGAGAGAGCTGTTGTATCTTTGCTTTCTGTCCCACATATGGCACAGGTCATTGTACAGAGTACTTGGTTGGTAATTTGAAATCTTAATCTAACTATTTTGAGACAAAGGGGGAAAGTTTGCTCTACTTAAATCAACAGGAAAAAGTTCTAACCAGGAAAGGAAAATGATGATCCGAACCGATGGGGCAGAATGAAATTTCCTTTCGTTTAGCAACATGGAATTTCAGTGCAGAAGACCATAACATGGTCTTTAGCAGTTGGAAAATACAGGCTGCAGGCATCTTAGGAAGCAGAGTTTTCTGGCTGCTTTAGGTGAAATCCAAGTGTATGATGAAAGGGATAGGAAAATGATGTTGCAACATAGTTAAGTACACTGGTTTCCTTCAGTAGAGGGCAATAGTGAGGTATGTGACATTGTCATCATTATTTGTCTACTAATTCAGTGGAAAAAGTTAATTTTGAGAGATTAACTGCTCCTTATAGAATGATCTAGTGGATTTGTCAGTGAAGCTGTGTAAAAGACATTGCTCAGCTTACACATTGCAGAGTCACTCATTTTTCCCAGCACATGTTTTCCACTACATGTTGGGTTTGTGGCTCTTGGCCACAATGTCCTTCTTGCAACCAGCAGGCCCCAGCCCATCTTGCTTGGAGTAGTGGGTTGGCGTGGAGCAGCTGAGTTGTGATACACAATCCCAATTGCTTTGGAGATCAGAAAGAACTGGTTTCTATGAGATCACACATCGTTAATCCAGTGAACCATATCAAATGGATTTTTGTGGTTAAACCAAGGCAGCAATAATACATTGTAGCTGAAGCTAGTTAGTAGGGGTTGGAATGTGTTACCATTCTTTCATGCTGGAACCAGTGATGGGGGATTCTGCAAATATTTTTGATAAGGAACAGTAAGCATGTTCAGAAGTTCCTCTGTTCTGGGTCATAGTTTTTATTGAGTCTTATCAAGACACTGGAAAAAGTCACAGGCTTTTCTTCCCCAACTTTCACACCAGGATGTATTGAGGGGAAGGTTTGGTTATGCTGAGTTGAAGACAAAACTGATACATTTTCTAGAAACCCAGTGAGTCATTCACATTACTGATGTGTCCCCTCTGCCTTTGTAATTTGTATTCACAGTTTTGTTTCCTATTTCTTTGGTTTATATTGATACAAAGTAGATTTAAACCTGTCCATCATACTTATGCCACTGTTAGGTCTAATGTAAACGCATGGAAGTTCCATAACACTAAACTTTCTATCACTGTCAAATGGTGCAGCACAGAGACACAGCCTCCACAGCAAGTCACATCCATGCAGGGTAGCTGGAGAAACCTACTAAATTCAAATCGCTCCTTGGCAACAATTATGACAGTGTCTTTCTTGCACTTTGTAAAGATTTAGATGACTAAATAGAAGATGATGGGGAAATAGGCAAAATTTGCTACATGCTGAGAATCTCAGATTATGGGGAAGTTTTTGAGATCATTTTGCATATTCATTTCAATAAAGAGAAGAGGTTGTTTTCCCTGCACGTAACAGTGAGAATAGAAAGAAACGTGCCTGCTTATCATTCATTCATCTCATCTGTAAAACAGGAACTTGTCTCCTGGGTGGAATTAAACAATCTTTTAATGCTTATAAAACACTTTTGGTGAGAATAAATGATAGCTATAAAATTCTGAATAGTTGTGTTCAGTAATAACCAAGTACAGGAGTCTCTACTTCACTGCATCTCAGATATTTAGTTTCAATATTCCATTGAAATAATTCATGACAAAGCAAAAAAATTAATTGTACTGAAAATAATAAATTTTATGGTCCCATGCTCTTTCTTATGTACCATTCCTGTATTGGAGTGTTAACAACCTGGAGAGTTTCTGAGAAAGCAGCAACACTTGCATCAGTCCTTCTCAGAATTACATGCACAACAAATGTGGTTATTGGTTTCAGGCACTAGACTGCACTTACTCTGGATGCTTATTGGCTGAAAAAAGGGGTTTATAATTATTCTTCTGTCCTAAAAAGAGATTCTAACAGAAAACCATATCCTTTCTGTACTTCAAGGGCTAATTGTTGAATATTTAGTGAATTGCTGCCACATTTTTCTTGATGGAGCTTTTTGATAATCTATATTATCTGATGACACACTAGAATCACCTCATCTTTCAAATTTTTTTGTCTGGGATTCTTGCTGGTTCTTTCATTCCCTGCATTCCTGTTGCTCTTTAAGTGATAGTCCATACCTTTCTCAAACTGTTTCTGTATGCTTTTTGTTTGAACCTGTAAACTGGTGTAGATCACTGATGTGGCTGAACTAGTAATAAACCTTCATTAATATCTCAATTAATACTTTGCTGGCCATAGCTTAAATATCATGTGATTATTACTTGCCTGTTTTGTAACAAATGGCTGTATCTGACAAACACTTCAAGTACTTTGTTGGCCTGTGATTAGTAGAAGGGGCAGTTGAGTGTGGACTTTATGTAAGCCAGATATGATCTGAGGTTTCATTCAGTAAGACTTAATCAACATCTACAGAGAGTGCTTTGAGAATTTATCATTCTATTTAATCTATATATGCTTGTTTATTTTTCCTAGGACTCAGGTGTCTTTCAGTGCTCAAAGTTGTTGGGGTTTTTTGTTTATCTTAGTAGGAACTACAGGGTAAGCTTATAGCTCCACGCTCAGTTCCTGTGGGAAACATAAATACATGTATGGACATAAATGTATATTTTCTTTTCCTGTATTACTTGATTGAACCTCAGGTTCATTTTCTTGTGACCAGCTGCTTTGTGCTTATTCCTCATTTTTAGCTCTTTCATCCATGGGAAAACGTCTTTGAAGGTGTTCCCAGCTGATGTAAACTTTTCTTTCTATTTCAGCTCCTTTTGGAGGTCATTAGTGTTTCATTCAGCTTGCAATGAGAGCACCTTTGAGCTGGGTGCCAAATACCATTTTCAGTGTATCTATTTTGCATTCTGGATTTTGCCAGCTATGAGGTTTCAATCACTAATGAAGTTTGTAGGAAAAGATGTTCCTCCTCTTAGCTCGTATCTTATGGAAAGAGGATCTCTGATGAGTACTGGATACATGCATATGAAGTCTGAGCCACACAGAATGCATTTTAAGTGTTCTTCTCGCAGGTGAAAGTCTTCAGAACTAGGTATTGACTGGTCTTTCCCAATTCTTTGCAGTAAAGGCAAAATGGTTACAAGATCTTTTGGGATCTTTAGAAGTTTTTAGAACTGATGATTCTCACACCAAATTCGCCTACAATAGTTGATTGCCAACTAAGATGGCCCAAGGACTAACATGAAGCCCAAGTGGAAGATTATGAATCATCTTTCAAGTACTGAGATTCATTTTCTTGCTGTAGGTACTAATCAGAATTTCTGGTCTTTCTGCTCTGCGGCTGATCTGGCTCTAGGATTTTTGTTAGATGTATGCCTTTTCTTTGGACCAGGTTGCAAAAACATGCCTTCATTTAATTGATTTCCACCCCAATGTACTATGGATCCTCTTACAGCAGCATGTTGCCAAGGTATTGCTGATGTTTATCAAGCCTTGGCTGGGGTATGGCCAAGGAATCTTGCTCGATTTGTGAGTGCAGTTACTGTGGAGCTTGCTTACTGATTTAGATCTGCTTTTTTAACGGTTGGCTTGGTTCCTTACATGGGTTCGACTAGATGATCTTTAAAGGTACCTTCCTACCTAACACGTTCTATGGTTCTATGAATCTTAAACATTTGCATTTCATGACTTCAGTAATGGATGTTTTTTGGCAATAGTGTGTGCATGCTTACTTCTGGTCAGACAAGTCCTGCTAAATAGCAGGAACCAGGCACCACACAGTTGAGCATACTGATCACTTTTCTCCCTTGAAGACTTTTTCCCCCATTATTCTGGTTTGTTTTCTAGACTTGAGGAATTTAATTTTGTTCAATATTTTTAACATTAATTTGGAATTAATTTCCACCTATTTTAGTCCCTCATATAAAGGTTCTGCTTTTTTTCCCCACCCTGCTTCCCTGAGAGTTTTATTGAGCCCAGGTGTGACCCTTGGGCCAAGCTGAGACCTGTTTTTCTGTGGGATCCCAGGCTTTTTCAGGATTATCATTTTGACAGGAAGATGGGTTAGACCTATGAGGATAATTCCCCTTATGCAACTCTTCTCCTTATAAAACCAGCTTTACTCAAGGCAGTCTCTGAATTCTGCATGAGGCAGCACTTGTAGCATGGATGTGCCACATGGGATACAGCTAATATTAGTTGCAGCCCTTTTCTTATACAACAAACTAAAATTTCTTTTCAGTGCAACATTGAATATCGTAAGTAGTTTATTAAAATCTTCCATTAGTGTTCTAGATATCATTTTATAGGCTATAAGAGGTGGCAATAATAGAACTACTTTTCTTGGTAATTCGTTAGAAAACCATCACAATGGATTTTTCTATCCAATAATTGATCGTCACATCAATTATTCATCTGAGCTGAAGATATAGCTAGCTAATAAATGTCATAATCAAGCATAAAGCTCATAACAAAAATAAATAAAAATTGGAAAAAATAGGAAACACAGGCACTGAATGAGATTTAGCAAACTCACAACATTTAGATTTTAAAACCTGTAAAATTTACTAATGTTTCTTTTCACCAAATGTAATGTGGTTATGCAAAGTACAAGAGAGATCTTTGGCTTACTAGCTCTTAGACTTTGGAAATATTTAACCTTAGCTATATGCATCGTAGGATTTGTCATTTGGGCATTTTAGCTGCATACTTGCTGTGTAATTTGCTTTCAAGATGTGAGTAACACTACTGTAATGGTAGGCAGGTGTGATGGGAGTGTATAAATGCTCAAAGAAATCCTGGAATTAAAAAAAAAAAAAATATGGTTATACCACACCTAAACTAAACTTGTTTCCCCTGATACCTGATATCTATTGCATATTTTTGTTTTCATATTTTCAAAGTAAACTGGTTTTAACTTTAATATATATTTCCATTTTTACTGATTATGTTTTATCCCATGCTAATAACCAAAAAAATTAAGTAGTAAATGTATATCTTTCCTAAGTTCTGAATTTAAATAGATGGTCTATGTGCTCCCTGTTGATTGCAACAAGCAGTTAGTTATCGTGAGAGTTTAAGGCTATTGATAAGACTGAGTGGTTAGCAGCTGATCAGTTTGAGTAAATGGTTCACTTGCAATCTTAAATCTCTCTGCCAATGTATTAGTATTCAGGAATTCAGTAGTATTCAGTAACTTGGTATTGATAGCAAGAAAATTAAGCTCTTGGGGACTGGGGGAAGAGATAATAAGCTTCTCAGGTTATTGGGCCCATGTGAACCTTACGAAGTTCAACAGGGCTAAGTGTAAGGTCCTGCACATGGGTCAGGGCTATCCCAAGCACAAATATAGGCTGGGCAGAGAATGGATTGAGAGTAGCCCTAAGGAGAAAGTAGGTCATGGGGTGTTGCTTGATGAGAAGCTCTACACGAGCCAGGAATGTACACTTGCAGCTCAGCAACCATATCCTGGGCTGCATCAAAACCAGTGTGACCTCCCCTTCTCCTGTCCTCTTGTGTGACCCCACCTGGAGTATTGCATCCAGGTCTGGAGTCCCCACTACAAGACAGACAGGGACCAGTTGGAACAAGTACGGAGGAGGGCCACAAAGGTGACCAGAGGGCTGAAGCACCTCTCCTATGAAGACAGGCTACATTGGGCTTGTTCAGCCTGGAGAGAAGAGAAGGATCTGGGGAGACCTTACAGCAACTTGTAGGGGAGCCTACAGGAAAGATGGAGAGGGGCTCTTTGTCAGGGAGTGTAGTGATAGGACAAGGGGTAATGGCTTTTAAGCTAAAGGAGAGCACATTTAGATTAGCTATTAGGAAGAAATTCTTGCTACATGTGTGGTGATATTTATACTGTGATTAGAGCCTGATTATATTACCTGTTATGTGAAACTGGAAGAGATGCTTCCACCCCAAAAGAATTTATAGTCTTAGAGGTCAGTCAGTTAAAAGAGTGGGAGGAGGTGATTTGCCGAAGTCACACTGGAGGTTGGTAACAAAGTTGGAAGTCCCAAAGCAAAGTTTATTCTGTAACCAGGTGAACATAATTAAATTTAATCAGTTATACACCTTGATGTCTCAGGGCTCCCTATGACCATTATCAAGAACACTGTATAGATAACACTGTCAGAGGTAGTTAGCTAAAGGTAAATGTGCTTTCTAAGGAGGTGACTGCTTAATTCACTGAATTTATTTTTTTTCCTGCTTCTTATTTTCAGATTATTTAAGAATATTTTTATTAGATTCTAGGAGATGGTTTTGGATCTTACCTGAAGTAAGTTGAGACAAAGTTGCAGGTCACGCTGTTGCTAGCGGTAATATTATTTACTGTTCCAGCCAGAAAGACACCAAGATGGTTTTAAATCTTTGCCTTGAAGTTTTCTTGCTTTTTTTTCTCTCTGTTGGACCCCTAGTATTGATTGAACACATTTATTTCTGAGACTTAAAATGAAAATTTCCTGACTAAATAGAAACAGCGGTAACTACATTTTGTGGCATTTATGGATATTTACAGCTGTTTGGTTAATAGTAGTGTTTACAGGTACTGTCAGACACTTTACTTATTAAAAAGCCTGAGTACTTTAACAAAAGATCACAAAATGAAAAGTAACTTGGAATATGTTCTTATGAGAGCTCATGTATGCAGTCTTGTGATAATGCTTCAGTGGGGAATAATTCAGAGTAAGGAATGTAAGAGTCTGACTTGTAAAGTTCTAGTAATATTGTGTTAATCTATCACTGAAAATAACTTGCAAAATATTTGGGAAATCTGGGTTTTTTATATCTGCCTTTAGTGTATTAAAGTGTTAAGTCCTCAGCCCATATGAATTGACATCACTCTATTAACGTTAAAATGGCAATGATGACCTTCTGAGGATCAGCATTTAGATTTCATTTAAACATTTTTAGATATTCTGGACAAGCAGATTTATCTTAGCACTTTGCCATGTGCACGTCACTGTCCTTTCCAGAGAGCAGTACAGAAATGAGGGTCTGTATGGGGGTTTTGAGTGTCTGTGTGCATATTGTGTGTGTTTTAGTTGCCTTCATCTGATACAAAAACATGGTAGATTATATTCATAGATTTGTAGAAATCATTAAGAAGAGCACAGAGACTCGTGTATAAATATTGGAAATCATGAACTGAATTTATCCGTAGCAAAGAATTGGAAGATACTTGAAAAAGTGAATACATTGAAGTTGTCAAAGTGGAATCCTTCGCCTTGAATCACAAGGGCAACTAGTGACTGAGAAACAAGATAAATTGAATAGAAAATGCATTCTGGAATAAACAGCTCTGGGAAACTGGAGTCCTTGAAAACAAATACTTTATTGATTTATCCTATCTTTTGATAATAAAGCTTGCCTGGTGTCCCCCATGTTCTCTTTCTAAAAAGACTGTAAAAATAATCTCAGTATGCCAGCATTGTGCATGGGATCTGTAATAAGAGATGACAAAAAAATTAAGGGATATCTTGAAATGAAAATAACTTTTCTTACTGTTCACCACACTGTGCAGAAGCCACATTAAAATTTTGCACCAGTCCATGTTAAATCATAGAAATGCTTTGGATTCCTTTGGGTACCACTGATTGTCATGCTGGCCTCTCCCACAAACATAGGTTATCTGTCTGAAGAGTGGGGAGACATGGGCATGGTAAAAACAACAAAAGGTGCTGTAGAGGAAGCTGCCAAACGTGTGGAATAAAGAGATCAGGGAACACAGGCGTAGCATTGCAGCATTCTGGACTTTGATGCAAGTTGCTTCTCTTCCACTGGTGCTGTGGTATCAACAGCATGTCTGAACCTGTTCCAAAACAACTGGTTCTTCCAATAGGACAATCTCTGAAAACATTTCAGACAGTTTCTCTCATTTTATCTCCTCTTAAAAGTTTTACTATAGTTATGTCAAAGGAGGTGACACCTCATGCTACCATGTTACACTGTCAAGGCGTAAGTGCTGCAAAACAGCATGAGGGAGGTATATCGGATGCTTTATATATGCAGGTGATGTCCAGGAGCTCCACTGACAAGAATTAATCTTTATCACAGCAGACATTAATAAGGGGAACCTAAAATACGCTCACAAGAGAGAAAACAGACTTCTGGTGTTTCATGGCCTTATTTAGTCTTACTGAGAAACCATTTTAAAATTTAATGCTCTTGTCTTATTAGGGCTTCTTCTTTAGTCAGAGGTGAGATCCATGCCTCAACTAGGGATGTTGGTAGGGAATATAAGGCCTTGCCATGTAGGGATATTCTTTGGTATGGAATAAGGTCCATTTCCCTGAATTTGGTTTTAAATGTGTTCCCGTGGAAAGGACCAGTAAAGTAGGATCTACTGAGCATCAGAAGGATGAGTGAGAATTTGGCTGATCAGAGCTGCTCTCATTGTAGTCTCCCAACCTGTATGTCCATCGCTGGCTCAGCAGAAACATCAGCCCTTTTACTTAATCTGATAGAACTGATCAGAAAAACTTGTTAATTAAGGAGAAATGTAACATGACAGGGTAAATTCTGGAAACCTGTGCTTGATGAATCCCCAAAAGCTAAATGCTAAACAGTTGTACAAGCTTATAATTGAGTTTTACCTCTATCCGTTTTCTGGCTGTGATTTCCAGACTTCATTCATATTAAAGCAATTTTTCATGGGACAAGTACTGCAAAATCTTACTTAGTTATTTAAATAAACTCAGAATTTTGAAAGTCAGGTTCCTTGTGTGTTTTGCAAATAATAATTAGATTACAGTGAAGTTTATTGGACTATGTACAGAGAAGTGTAAATTAGTATTTCTCTTCTGTTTCAGAATCAAGTTATATTCTCCAGGGCAAAAGTGACTTACATGGTGTGATGTAGATTCATTCTTACACAATTTTCTCCAAGTTTTGAACTCCGCTCTCACATTCACAAAACACAAGCACATAGTATGTCATTCAGCTGCTCAATTTGGCAAAGCAGTGCCCTGCTTGCTGATTAAATAGCATGCCATTGTCAGCTTGCTTAGATGAGAAACTGTCATGGAATGCTTTCACACCGTTTCATAAGGACTGCTCAGAAGCCATTCAAAGAAGGAATGAAAGTTACTTTCCTAGAAGTACATTTTCTTTTTCAAAATGTATTCTACATGTTCATATTTCCTATCAATTTTCCCTTCTTCAAATTCTTGATTTCAGTCTTGAACTTAGGCAGACAGCATGATTTGAGTGTCATGTCTCCTATATGGTAAGAAGGGCAGAACTCCAGTGCACTGCAGCACATGCTGCTATGGGAAGAAGCCAATGTCAGAGACTCAGCTGGCATGGTTCCCACAAATGCTGTTGTGAAGAGTGATTAACTTAATTTTAATTTGCAAAAATTTGGCTTCTTAAATTCTAAAGTATGTTTTATGTAAACCTTTTCTATTTTCTAGACTGATTTGAATTAGCAGATGATGTTCTGATGAAGTTCTGCACAGTTAGATATTCTGAGGTTCTGTGAAACTGGAATCACAAGTGACTTCAAAAAGTTGTTTTGAACAAATTTGTATTGGAGATTGATAGGTAGTTGTTTGGGGTTTAGGAATAATATGTCATAGCATTGCAAAGTCACACATCAATAAAAACTTTCTAAAGATTATATTAAGATATAGACTGCATTTCCCATGAATATTATAATCTTATTGTTACTGGACCTACTTATTAATTCTCACATCAGGGAAATATTGATACACAGCTGGCTGTTAATTTTTCTCAGTTATGGTAATAACATACATCAGTCTCCATGATGAAAACCACAAGTAGAATTTGAGGGTGGAAGACGTGAGGGAATACAGGTTGAGAACCCATAAAGCCTATATTTACAATACAGCAAGTTAAAAGTTTGTGGGACCTGTGTCATTCTCACATCCTCATTTAAACAGTGTCATCTGCAGTATATCCACATGCCATGTCACCCCATAAAGGTGAAAATATTACCCATATAGTGAAAATAGGAGACCTGAGTAATAGCATAAATCCATAAAATGAATTGCCTTAAGGCACACCATGATGCTGCTCCAATCTTACAACCACTGTGTGCTTGTCCACTCTCTTAAAACATCTTCACCTTACACTTATTTCATGGTTCAGAAGGGCTCCAGCCCATATCCCAGGGGATAAGTATCTTGGGGGGAAGTTGTGGGTATTTTTTATCCACTTGCTTTACACTGCTAACTGGCAAGAGGGAGAATGTGTGGTATTAATTAATCCATCAGCTTTATTCTTCAGGGGGTTAGACTTGTGCTAACCTGGTACTTCTGGGAATAGATGTGTCGTGGTGTAAGGCCACACAAGGTGGTCATATTCAAGGAGAATGCACCCCATTAATACTGCAATGCTCATAGCCACCCAAACTACAGTGTGCTGCACTCTCAGTAAGTGTAGTGAACACGTATCTTACTGTTTTAAAAGCATTGCTTTTAGTTAAATGTAGAGTTCTAAAATAAGAAAATTAATCAAAATCATAAGAGCTAAATCTATTGCTCTTGTGTTTCAGGACATGATAATACAGTTTTTGGAGTAACTGGTTACGCTCTGGCTTAAACACAAGGCTAGATCCCTTAGCACATGCACACAAACAGAGCTCCTCTGACTTCAGTGGAGCTAAGCTAATGTGTCTCAGCTCTCAATGTAATACTATTCAAGAGAGTAAATAATTTTTTCCATGTTTAAAATCTGTGGCATCTCTTTAAAAACTCAGTATTGTCATTAAATGATCTAAACTACACCAAATCTCACTGCACAAATGAGAAAGTCCCGTTTATTTCTACATATTGTTTCAATAACATTGCCTCACTGGGGAGAAAGGAAAAAATACCCTGAAAATAAAAATATAGCAATCATAGTGAATGTAGCAAGCATACAGAATGTGCATATTCTTAAGTACTTCTTTTGTAAACATTGCTGGTTGGGAATTAATGTTATGCTTCTTAATGCTAGTCCACACTGTTTCAGTTCTAACAACAAATGGAATGAGACTTTTATGAAAAAAGAAGGAAGGTTTACCCAGTTCACATCTTGGAGGTTATAGTATGTTTAAACAGATATATTTTCTTTTAGTCTAACCTTGTCTGGAAGATATAGGAAAACTAATTTGCCTTATTTACATATGGCACAATCTATCCAGTATTCAAGGGTTTGTCAGAAACAGGAACATTGTGCATTTCCATGGTAACAGATGGCATGCTGACAGTATCTGGCTCGTTGCAGCTTCGTCTAGGCAGGCCAGCAATTAATCAGCCATCTACATGCACAAAATTCTTTGTGAGTGAATGGCACTGCTCCTCTGTAGTGCTGCCTGTGCTTTTACAATTTTTGTATTCCTGCAGGGCGAAGTACTTTTTTGTCTCTTATGCTCATTTTCTGTAGCTTCCAAAAAAACACCAGTAAAGAATATGAAAATGGAAAGAAGTCTGCACATAATTTAGAAAAGACATTATTTTTTCAGCATATAAGATGTGTGGGGATCTTGTTTTTATTCCATTGCTTTCCTTGTTCCCTGTCCCTTTCTCCCTACTTCTCATAGGTTTTTTTGTGCCATGTGTTTTCTGCAACCTATTTGATATAGGTGAGGCTTTTGCAAACAGATAATTCTCCAAAGGTGTGCAGAAAGGGAGTGGTCACCTGCATGGCTGGTGCAGGGCTTTTATGCCAACAGGAGTGTCATGGTTAAAGCAAACCTTGAGCAACGTGCAAAAAGCCCCTCATTGCCTGTTTAAATGGCTTCTTCTGTCTTTCTGCTTCCCCACTGGCAGCTGCATTGCACCATCAGGCTTGGGGAATTGACCGTGTTCTTACATCAAGTGACCAATCTTCATAATTAATGCAAGACCTAATTTATCAGAGATCTTCTACTGCCCCTGTTTGAATGTGCTGTGAAAGAAAATCAGCTCCTTAGGATGTTTCTCATTCCTCATGTATCTGCCTAAGGCAGAGCTGAGTTCGAGCTTTGCTTCTGGTATTCATAGATGTACTTACTATTGACAGCACTTCATATCCAGCTGCATAACGAGAACCTACTCCCTTCATCTTCTAGAGAGATCATTCATGGATTTTCCCTTTCAGGGTGGTTATTTTCATGACTGCTGCTTTACTAAGTTCTAAGCAGGGCACCAGCATTTGTCTGATTTCAAAGTCATGAGACGTGAGACTTCAGGGGGTTCTATTGATGAACCTGGGATATGGTGGCTTGTGAATTGTCAAGGTCAAAATATTTGCAGTACAACTGGATCTGTAAATTTTGTTTAGTTTTTAAAAATATCTCTCTGCTAACATGCCAAGCCCTTATCTCCAAGATGAACCTGTTTATTAAGTGGGATTAAACTTTATTTTTTGTTAGCCTGTAAGCACTCAATGCAAGCATGAGTTTTGTGTTTGAAGATTCATTTGCTTAGATGAAACAGTTTTATATAAGAAATTTGTTTCGCAAATATTAAATTTATATTGTTGTTTGGATCTCTTATTGCCATTGAGACAGCAACAAGAATTTTCACCATACTTATGCAGATTCTGCTTATGTAACCTTGACTCAAAAGAAAATCCAAGACTAGTCTGCACAGGTTTACTTCCTGAGCAAGTAGGTTGGGGATGCACAAAGAGTTGAGAGGGGCCACAGCTGGGACATACGACCCCAGCTGACTAAAGGGATATTCCATACCATATGATGTCATTCTCAGCATATAAAGGTAGGGAGGAGGTTCAGGGGGGCATTGCTCAGGGACTGACTGGGCATTGTTTGATTGGCAGTGAGCAATTGTTTTCATTTCCATCACTTGCCTTTCTTGGCTTGGAGGGGTTTTTCCTTCTTTTCCTGACCTTGTTTATTTTTTTAAATTATTAAACTCTTTTTATCTCAGTCTGTGAGTTTTCTCAGTTTCACCTTTCCAGTTCTCTCCCACTTTCATTAGGGCAGGGAGTGACTGTCTATGTGGGGTTTAGATGCCAGCTGGAATTAAACCACAACAGTTAGAGAAGGCAATCTTACCCTACCCTAACTGGTTACCTTCCATTAACTGGTGGGGAAATAAGTCCAGTGAGAAAGAACTATGTTAAGTGCATGCCAGCAATTGATTTTCCTATTGGCTTATATTTGGGGTATTTTGACTATATTTTATTTGGTATATTGTAATATATGTGTGTAAGGGTACTAGTAGTTTGATATATTGTGCTTCTGAAAATCTCTCTGTGGAAAATCTAAGTTATTTTAAGGGCTGCCCTCAGTAAAGCACTGCAAATCTCTGTCTCATAGTGAAATTCGGACGTGAAGGATGTAATCACTCCCTCAGGATTTGGCCCTTTATAAGGAATGGAAAGTAAAGATAAACTTTTTTTTTTCATCTTTAAACTGTATTTGGCAAAAAAGCCATGATTGTGCAAGTTAAATATATGCCTAACTTGAAACATGGAAATACACTTATTGAATTCAATAGAACTGCTTTCTCCCTTATTAATGCTAAGCATATACTGAAGTGCATTGATGTGTTGAGGTAATAATACTTTGAAAAGCATAAATAGTCACATTATCATTTATTACACTTCTGCATGGCCAAGCCATGACATTTGTGGTGACAGAGTTGCCTGTGCTTTGGTCCCTATGCACCTTGGTCATCTTGTCCCAGAGCTGCAGCAAAGCATTCCTCTGCAGAACTCTGCAGAAAGGACTCCTGAAGGACTAGAGATGACCTGCTTGGTCCTAGTATTTCTGATCTCATCAGTCTTCCAGTATGTGCACAGTGCTTTGGATACCAAGCAAGTGAGAACTGAAGCATATTAATTTATTTTTAAAACTAACCTCTTTATTAGTGCAGTCATGTATTAGTGAGCTGTCATTTAACATATACACTGTTAGTATAAGCTATTGTGTCACTCACTAACACAAATACCAGCTTGGGCTGTTGTACAATATAGTCACATAGCACTGGACTGGGTTAGTTGGCATTGTCACATAGTCTCAGAAGGCTGATTATTTTTGTGAAAAGTTGCACTTTTGTGTTGGGAACAAAATATGCAAATGTACAGAGAGAATGTATAGCTGTTTATGCATGTACATACCCTTTAATAACTTCCTAGTTAATTTGGCTCCAGCAAGCAGCCTGATTGTCTGATCCATTTTTACAGAATTGTTTTTACATAAATCTATCAGCAATTGCCTCTTCCATAGAAGTTTTAGTGCTTTTCTTACTTTGTTACCTGCTTTCAAGTAGTCTCCCAGAAGGTTGATGTTACTATGCTTTTAGCTACTTCATGCTTACAATTAATGTATAGCAGAAACCCAGCCAACACTGTAAAAATATAAATCTCTGTAAAGATTTCCTATAGAAGTTTCAGAGCTTTCCTGTAGGTCATCGCTCTCCATTAGTTTCCTTAAGATTTTGACAGAATCCATAGATGGTTTAATCAGAAATACATTCATTGATCACTGAAGACAGTTTGTGCAGGAGTGGCATGTCCTGCTCCTTCCCAGTTAGTACATATTGCCCCTCTGTAATCCTCCATGCGCTTGAGTGACTCTCTTGTTTATTGTGGTTTCTGGAATTTTAGCTGCTACTTTAGTAAAATAATGTTGCTGCATTGTAAATTCTTACCTTGTAAACTATTTCTAGGGTTTGGGTATGCCCCCTCTCCCACCCCCAACCCCCTTTTTTTTAAGGTTACTGTAATTTAAGTATATCTTTCTCATTTAGAAACATTTTTAGCCACCTACTGAAACAGTTATTAAAATTTTAAGTCCTTTTCAATCTTGCTCATCTTTTTCTCCCCTCTTTTCAGAATTTACTTCCTCACCCTCTTGCTGCCTTTTTTCCTTTTTATTTTTTTTTTTGAATGTTTTCCTTGGAATGCACTAGGAAGAATTGAAATCTTGATTTTTCTGAAATTGGTCTGATAGGAAAGGTGCTTTATGCTAGACTTTTCTTTCTACTCTTCAGGTATCTTGGCTTGGCATTTTTTAATAAAATTTGGAAATGGAGAAATGCTGAGGATTACAAAAACTTTTTTTAACTAATCTGTATAGCTAGCTACATTGGAAAGAATAATCAAGAATTTGAGCAGTATGGAATTAATTGGATCATGAGGTCCATTTCATTGGAATTACAACCAACAATATTATCTGGTTGCCATAAATAAACTCTTAATCAAAATACAGCTCATTTCTCCTGTGAAGACCCTGAGTAAGGAATGGGATGTCACAAGATCTTAAATTTAAGCTGAGATCCAGGTTTGATAGACTCTGTGCAGAGGAAGTTAGCTGCAGCATATGCAGCACCTGATGTAAGCTACATGGAATCAACACACGTAGCTAACACCTGATGAGTGGATGAGGATTGTTTAAATACATTTCTGTATTATTAATATGGAGAATGTATATTTAAAGAGGAAAATCATGTATTGAGTGAAATGCACAGTTATATGATTGTTTCACTCACTAATGCATTCAAATATAGGCATTGACACTGAAAAATACCACCTTATCACACATTCGGAGTAATTCATACTAAAAAAAGACCGAATGGCATTAACCCATCACAAGATATCTTTAAAGATAAATTTTGATGGCATCTTTAGGGCTCCTTACATTTTTACATTTAAAACTTCCAAACCTCCTGCTCCTCCTGCTTTAGACTTCATTTGTCCCAGTGGGATGACAGGGTTTCCTCGGCAGTCGGCTTGGTGAGGGGAAGACGTAGGGGTTGATTTTGCTGTATGTGGCCAATTATGTTGACCTTTGTGATGGCAAGCCTGGAATCTCGAGTTTTCCCCCTATTTAGGACTCCTTCATAGCAGCATAATACATTGCTGCCATGTCAGTTTGTGGTCTAATATTTTTACAACCCAGCAATGCACGTTTGGAGATTGTGATTAGCATCCTTAATTCCTAGAAAAAAAAATTTAAAAAGCCTTGTTAGAACTAGAAAGCTGAAGTCTAAAATAGTCCACCTGCTGTTCTAAAGAGTATTATTTTAGTGCCCTGGGGACATGCAAAGTTGTAACCTACTGATGTCAGGATTAGATTTTATAGGGCTTTTTTAATGTAAGTGTTTTTGATAACTTGGCAAAGCATTTTCTGTTGTTCATTTCTGTTCAACATTTCTTAAAAACAGCATTCCAAGATCCACAGAGACAGTAGCTTATAAAATGGATCATGTCCCATTTCCTTTTCACTATATGATGTTTACTTGATAATTAAGATGATTATCAACTAATCATAAGATAAAGTTATTTTATTTAAGTTGAATTTTACTCATTTTATAATTCTGTGCTTAATGAGTGTAGTAGATTTTCTTTTTGTATGACTAACTCTTCATAGTGACAATAACAACAAAGTATACAAAAATAACATAAATATACAAAAACCTGTTTCCTCTGATGGGAGTGTTTATGCTACTCATTTTAATGTGCCTGCCTGACAGTAGGGAGGCAGAAATGTTTGGCTTGTGTGCAGTAGTGCTTAGATTCATAACTGCCATTGCAATAAAATCCCTCCATTGTTCTGAGATGAATCAGTGTTCAGGTAAGATCTTTAAAATGTGCACTTTCCCTCTGCTGAATTTAGGTTTAGGAACTGGTTTAGATGGCACCACCTTCTATGGAGTTGTTAGGGACCCATCTCCCAGCCATGGCCTTAGTGATGGTGGGCTATCTGCATCACCTTGCTTCAGTGAAAAATATTAACTGAACCTCATTTCCATGGTTGCAATTTCAAGTCTCTGAAACTAACTTTTACCTAAAATAGTCCTTCTCTCCTCACTTTCAAGTGTCTTGTAATAATCTTATTTTCTGCAGAAGAAAAGGATAGTTTGGGGTTTTTGCCCCTAAAAATGGGGACAAAAGGCACTTGGGCTAAAAGAATTTGCAATCACATATAGAAGACTGCTTCCATGAAGACTTAATTTAAGAAAGTAACTGCCTGTATGGACTGTTATTCTTTGGTTACTTCTTTTTCTTCATTTAGATATTAGAGAAGGCAGTTTTCTAATAAGAAACATACTTATTTCTTCTAATCAGAATTTGGAAAATGCTTGAGGACTAATTTAAACTTTTTTGGTTAAAGATAATAGTGTTTATAGTAGTTAATTTGTTCATTAAATATCACCTTTTTTGTATGCACCTGTAATTGCAAGCAGCCAATGAGTTTCTTAAATCTATTGAAACAATTGTGTGATTAATTTGTGCAAGGAATTTTCAGTTTGCCATGCTTGTACGCTGCCCCCTTGCATTGTAGTCACTGAACAATTGGGTTTTGCTATTTGGATGTTTTCTTTATGCTCTCTGCCTTTTTTTCCCCATCTGCCTAGATATTTGTGTGGGGAATACTCCTTCCTGTTAGAGATAGGGAGGCCTTGGAGAACTGCAGAAAGGTTTTGGGGGAAACAGCATTGCGTCTCTGTCCTGTTTTTATACAGGACACCTAAGCCTTCTGGTTACCTTCAGAGAGTGTAGGAAGTTAGATGAACCTTTCATCTGAATCACAGCAGAGAATGTGGATCAGACCCAATATGTGTCTGTGCCTCTCACAGACCTGCCAGGTTTTTTAAGTCGTTCCTCTCCTTCTTTTGCATCAAGGATGTTAGTCCTTTGTCTGCTGGGCTCTTTGTCCTGTGGCTGATCTTAGCTTGGCACAAGTCAGCTGACTGAATCTTGACTGTAATAGAAATCCAACGGATTTGCTTTACTGGAGGTGTGAAGTGGTAGATTACATCGTTGGTGGTTTGCATGTGAAAGAGTGGCCATGCCTTAAAAAGGGTCCTTGCTGCTAAAAATGCAACTTGCGCAGAAGGGCTGGGGACATGCTGCTACATGATGAGGCATATGCTGCTACATGATGAGGCATATGCTGTCATGTGTGAACCACTTGCAGTCCCCTCCACCCGGTTCTCCAACTACCAGCTTGAAGGAAGGAGAAAATTTTGTGCTGGGGGTTTGAGGCAGAGGTGGGACGTTTCAGAGGACGCGTCTCAGCCTTTGAGCTTGTAGCTCTGAGTTGTTTCCTACTTGAAAATCATGCTTGGTATTGCTGTTCTTAGTTTGACCTAAAATCTTACCTTTGCTTTCAGTCATATTAAGGAGAGTGTGTTTTTTTGCTCTCCTTCTAAAAGTAGCTGCAGAAAGCAGATGCCAGGTGTTGAATCCTAGCTAAACCAAATTTGCTTAGTGCAGTGAGTTGCAAACCTCAGTGTATCCTTAGTTCAGGTGATCTTTCTCTTTCCTTAGGCAGAAATGGTTGGTAAAACATTATAGAGTCCTAAGGAAGAATCTCAGTCATCCCAATTTATCAGAGTGCTTAATTGAGTCTGTGAATTTTGCCTGTTGACTGATGATGATGAAGCTCGGGGGGGCTCCTATTAATACTAAAATTATTTAAGGTTTTATTAATTAATTACTTTTTAATGCAGAAAATGCCACTATGGACTATCCATTAATAAAATGTGCACTAAATCCTTAGAACAGTTTTCTAAATGCTGAAAAATGACGGATTAATTGCAGACTCTTACTAGATGTTAAGAAAACAAAATGCACAAATTTTTTGGCACTAAAAGAAAATTACAGGTAACTCCAGATGAAATGATAATTAGAACAGCAAGTGGTACTGGGATGGAGCAAATTAAATCCTTTAGGTATCTTGTGGTTATTTTGGATGAATCTCTACTTTCTCTAATCACTTGGATTATATTGTTCAGAGAGTAAACTTGTGATTGGGGGATTAATACACATATAATTTGACTCTGGACGCCAAGAGAATTGTAGCTCTCAATAGTAAATATTGTCAATTACTTATTCTGGTTGTATAATTTACAGTGCAGCTTCCTGATAAATTCCGATTCTAATCCTATCAATATATAGTAGTTTCTGTGTTTATTTGTCCAGCTTGGTATGAAATATTATTGTATGTTGTATCAGAAAGAGAAAAAGCGGAGTAGGAGTCCCCAAATACCTGCTGTTCAGCTCATCACTACTACAGACTGCACTGGGAGCCTTTTAGGGCTCTTGCCTAATCTCTGTCGTGCTATATTCTTTCTCATCCCTCTTCACAACAGTGAAGAAAAATTAGATTTTTTTCCATCACTGGGATCACAACCACCTGCAAAGGCTTAAGAGCCTGCACCAATGCTGGTTAATACATGCTCTTCTATCTGTCGCTAGATGAGAAGGTGAGAAAACCACTGGTCAGTGAAATACCTATCTTTGTTTTCTTAGAAGGCAGGATACTTAAGGATGAGTCTGGCTTTAGATATATGATTAATCCCAGTTTAATCAATGTGATTTAAGACAGATATGTGCTGAAGTACCTTGTTGAATATCTGTGTCAAGAGCGATACACAGATTTTGAGACAGAGAGATAGAATGGATCTGTTTGTGGTTTGGTTTTCTTTTTTACTCTTTCTCTGTTGCCTTAAACAAAAAAAAGGACACTTGGATATAGCAAAAAGTTGAAATCTGATTATTACAAGTAAAAGTTCAGGGATATATTAAACACATTCAAATCTGTCAAAGATTGAAGAAATGTTGGTATCTTTCAAAGTAGCTGAGTTAATTTTCTTGTAGCGATTATTTTAAAAATTGCTCGGATTTATGATGGGCTAAAAATAGTTGCACAATGAACAAGGAAATCTTGAATACCTCTCTGAATTCTGCAACAGTGCTATGGATCAGGTAACACTTAGTACTCTTGAATTAAATAGGAACTTATTCACTACTGATGAGTCAGCTCGGGAAACATTGGAAACCTGTTGAAATAAAAATTGAAACAAAACAAAGATTCGGGGCAGGAACTCCTGTCTAAGATTTTATGTGACTTTCAGCTTTGAACAGGTAACAGCTCAAATTACAATGCAAACTGATCTCAACAAAAGCCCTTATGTGTATGTTTATCACAGGTTTCTGTTAGTGATCAGTAGCTCAGATATTAGGATTACTTCAGGTCTGAAGCTTGGAGGTTCTTACATCTATGTTTTGTCTCACCCTGTGAAAGAGAGTGTATACATTCACTGAATATCTGTATGGTTCTGTATTTTTCTTAAATGAATCAGAATTCAGACTTGCCAAGATTGGGGTTTGTGTTTGTTTATGCATATTTTCAAGGCTTAGATAAAAGGACACTTACTCAGTCTACCATCAACACACTGCCATGGTTTAAGGGGGAGGGAAGAGAACCCCCAGTATATATGAGAAATATATGAAAATGTGATTCACATAGATGTTCTTTTATTTACAGCCATCATTTATTTTCTATTTAAAGATGAACTAAATAGGAAATGAAAGAAAACATAATACAGCTCTGGTTGAGGCAGAAAATGGTAATTAAATCAGTGAACATCTGCATGACAGGATATTTTTTTTAAAAATGAGCTATTTCTTGATTGTTACATATTCTGATTTTTAAAGAAGTCTGAGGAATCTAGGACCTCAGCAACCACTGAATCTGGAGAAATGCTGGGTGTCAAATTGCCTTTTGTGTCTTTCTGAAAATTATCCATGTGTCCTCCTTGTGTCCAGTATTGTTGTTGACACCTCAAGGATCCCAACCTCACAAGTATGAAGTTGTGTGATATGAAAGTTGATATTCACCATCGTAGCAAAAAACATCAAGTGTATGTTGACCTTGAGAAAGTATTTTTGTGTGTAACTTACTACTGTATGGCATATGCACTTTTGTGTTCCTGCACAAAATCTTACAATGAATGCTGTTTGCAACTGCATGTGATTAATGACTTCTGTCTCCAGTGTACGTACAGTAGCACTCCCAAGAAATACACTGTGAGAGTCCCATAATTCTCTGAAGACATATCATCACAATGAGACACTTTTTTCAGTTATTATGTGGCTTTTTGTGTTCTGTTTTGGTCTAAACGGACAAATATTTATTCCTTTTATATAGTTTTCCTCCATTCTGACCATTATTCTAACTCAATTTACAAAGATATGGGTGTACCTATGCAGACACAGTAAAACTGAAGTTGAATACTAAAACAGTAAGAGTAATGCATACTGATAATATACAATAAAAGCATCCTAAAGTCTCTGGGAGTGACATGTTATTTATGGAAACTAAAATAGACCAAATTCATTTTTTTGTATTATTTTGAAATTTAGGATTTGTGTGTGTGTGTAGGGGAGGATAGTTTTGCAAAAGGCAGCTATTATCAAGGTGCTGAAATTAATTGGCTGCTTTAATTGAGGTAGATTACTAGCTAATGCTTTCTTGAATACAGTAATTCTCCTATTAAATTATCTTTGAATAATTACCTGAAATTTCTCAGCTGCAGGGACTGATGGCTATTTAATTGCACAGTGATGTTGCTATATAATTACTTAACAAGGTGTCCTTTAATAGTTTAATTCCCCTTTTCCAAGAAAAAAAAAACCTACAGGCACGACTTTTTTTTAAGTACTGTTATTTTATTTATTTATTTTACAGATAACTGTATCTGAAACAGTAAAAGAAAGCTATTTGTTGACTTGCTTTTAAAAGTAAGTCTTTTAGATTGTTCAAGCATTGATTTGGACTCAGAAGAGTTGTGAAAACAAATAAACTGGTTAGGCGTTCCTTTAGTTTGATTATCTATATTTTGTGGTTTTATTATTTGGTTTACAGTGTACTTGGAATGAGATCTGGTGTGATATGCAGGCTTAATTAGGTGTTTGAGTTTTGCAGGTAGGGAGTTGTCCAGCTAATTGTATCTCATGTGCTGAAGCAAAACAGAATGATCAGGATTTTAAAACTTTTCTTGCTGCTGGATCCTAGCATCTAGAAAGAATAAACAGGGAAAACAGCTATTTGGTCAAAGGTGTTGAAAGGTTTAAATGCTCAAGAGTCACAAGAAAAGTGGCTTGGGATCATCTATATGACAAATTTCTGTGGTAGTTCCAGGAAAGTTTTTGTCAGTTTTTGCTGACAAGACATAACCTGTATTGAGCAACACAAAACTTGATAGCTAAAAAGCAGCTTGTTGTTTTGTCAGGACTTGAGACCAAAACTGTGAAGCTGGATAGAGCATTCTGGAAAATTGAAGAGAGGTGTGGTAGGGTCATCTTACCTCTTCAGTTTAGGTATGTAAACATTTTAATTTATATGTATATAGATCTGCTGAACCTCTATGTTCCCCCAAGGCATTAAGTTCTGAACTTTGAACAAAACCAACTGCCCATCTAAAATGTGAGGGCTTTTAAATTTCTTTTTTAAAACAGAGTTACATGCATATAGGTGTTACTGATCAGTGTGAGTTCCATCCTGCTTCCATGCTGATCCATGGAAGGTATAAACTATATACATATTCACCTGGGAGCCTGTCACTGTTTGTCAGAGCCTTGGGACTTTGTGGACATGCTAAGTTCCATCTAAAGTAGCATTCATCATATATGACAGTCTTTTACAAACGGGGCAGTAGTCTGGTGCAGAGTGTGTGCAAGACAAAAATGTATGTTGGCAATGTACAGTTTTTAGCTTTTTTTGAGGCAGAGTTCCAAAAACCTTTACTTGTGTATGCCACTTCACGATCAGAAGAGAATGATCTGTCCAGTATTATGAAAATACTCTCTGTCCATAGGGGTTTGGTTTTGTGGGGTTTTTTTAGACAAATCTGTAAATGATAAAGCTAGCAGAAGAATAGCTGGACTGGATCAAAGACACGCGTAGCCCAACCTGTTGGGAATGAAGGCATCAGAGCTACATGTTATTTCATGAGCATACAATCCTTGATTCATACCATCCAGTGTTATTTCCACTTTGTCCAAGTAGAACCCCTGACAAAGGGGGTTTTAGTGTTCATTGATCTTGCAAGCCTGATATGAGACATTCATTGCCTGATTTTCAGAGATGTTCAACTCCACAAGATGGCCAACAGCCATCAAATCAGGCACTAAAGATTAGATTTTTTAATTAAAATAAACTGATGTAGAGTTGGTGATTGGATGTGAATTTGCATAAATAAGGCTGAAATTTGCATGGCACTCTTGTAATATTTTCCTTAATGCTTTAGTGTCAGGGAGGGACAAACCCAAGAATTGAAATATTTTAGGCTTCACTTCTTGGCTTAGCACAAATCCATCCCTTTTTCCTTCTAATTTCTTAGTAGTTTATGTCAGCAAGACAATTTTTTTCCTTGGCCATGAGGAGACTTGGGCCTTTACCTCATTTAATAGAGAAAAAATTATCTTTGTGAAGTGCCCCTAGTAATTTCTGCTAGAGAAGAGTGGCCCGGGATCTGGGCCTGAGATTCCACGGAGGAATTGAACAGAGCTCTTGGCCACTTGTCTTACAAGTGTCACTGGTCCTCCTTCACCTAGAGAGCTCAGACTCCTTCTACAGCAGGGCCTCAGTGTATCACTGTGCTCATATTTTCATTAGGTGTTTGTAATAATATGGGATATAAACAAATATTATTTGTTTGTACTTTAATGAATCGGGAGATCTGAAATTGACTGGAGCCCAGCTATACTAGATCCTATACAGTTGGGGATTTTGTCCTGTCTAGACATAGGGGTATAAATAAAAGTCCTTGGGGCAAAATACTCCCATCCTAAAGCTCCTTCATCCTGCTTGGCGGTAGGTCGTGTGAAGGATAGGTGGTGTGAGTGTAAATAGATAGATTAAGGAATGTACAAATCATCTTTCCAGAAAATTTCCAAGTCTCAGAAGTATGTAAGCCTCTTCTCTGCTTCTCTTGCTTTCTTATTCTTTTATTTTCTCCTGTTTTCTTTTTTCTGTGCTTTGACCTCTGCTTGTTCTTCATCTCTTTCTCCCCTCATACAAACCCTCCCTTTTCATTCTCAACTCTTTCTATTTCACTCCTCCCCTTGCTCATTCTCTTCAGCATTGCAGCAATAGTAGTCAAAAGAAGAAAGGCACAGAATTATCTTTTACTAAATGGGTGGTGCTGAAGGAAAATTAGGGAGGAGGAAAAGAAGAATTAATTATCCATAATGTGGGGGTTAAGAAGTAAGATTTTCCCAACTAACACTAATATCTGAAGAAATCCTAAATTTTTGAGAAATGTGGACATTGCTTCTTCCTTCATCAGAAGGTTTTGTAGCTATAGAGTTAGTAAAGGAGAGGGCCAAACCTTGCTTTTATCCCTGTGTTCTGGAAGTAACCTGCAGAGAGTTGTGTTTTTTCCTTAATATTGTTCAGCATCTGTTGCTCCAATTCCTCAGATTCACAGGAAGGGTGAGGTGTAATTGTAATCTGTTGGTTTGAGATCCTTCAACGAAAGATGTGAAAGAAGTACAAGCTGTTAATCCTAGGAGGCAGTGTATACAACCAGTCAGTGACTAGAAGACCATCCATTAATTTTGTTTGTCTGTTTTTCAAAAGGTATGCAACTGGTACGGAGAATATGCCAAATCACCTGGATGAGTCGGCACAGGCAACACAAAGTGAGTTTGATTGGGTTTTTTAAAGAAAAATAGTCATGCTCCAGTTCAATTTACTCCATTATTACATGGAATTACAAACCAAGAAAGTTGTCATTAATATTTACTTACATTTCTATTGGAAATACATCTCCATAACCACTGAGTGGAGGGCCAGAGAGTTAAGCTGCTCTCTCTGTGTGACTATTTACACTTTTTTTAAAAAGTCATTTCCTCAGCACAGTCTTTGAGTAAAAGCTGATAACATATATTACACTAGAGAATATTTGTCCACAGACTTTCATTATGAAAACTTCAGAGTATGATAACCAAAAGCACTTCCTCTTGTAAATGTGTTTTGCAAATGTATCTGCATTGGTCTGAAGTCTCACTGGCCACTCACTAACACAAATAGGGTTTTTGAAAATAGATTCCTTTCTGCTCTGGAGTGGAAACACACCAAACGTTGTCTCAGTATTTATGAGCAGGCACTATTTTTGTGGGCATTTCAGCTTTATATTTATAAATTGGACAGAGTGCTGATAATGCCCAAGTAACCTACTACAAAATAAAGGGAAATGCAATTGCAGATTTGTTTTACTTGAAGGGACATGACGTTGACATGCAGATGCTTAGACCTTCTGTAACTCTATGCGGTGTTTGAGGCTGGAGAGTGGTTTTCTGAAATTTCAGAGAGGAATTAATAGACAGCCTAAAGTTGGTTGCAATGGCACTATATTCAACCTCTGAATTATTTCATAAAGAAAATTAACCAGAAGACAAGATTGTCATCTTCTTCCTTATGTTTTGCTGCTAGATGTGAGATTTTTTCAAGTACCCACTGAAATATACACAGCAATGTTTGAGTTGCACTTGGTGGATTTTGTGTTAGGATCATGAGTAATGAGATATCACAAGGGTACTGTGAACTGTGGGGTACCAGGGAGGAAAGGGGCCGCACTGCTCTACGCCATTGTCAGAAATGGGAACTGCAAACAGGGATCATAAAATCCGCTCTTTTCACAAAGGCCTGTGATGAGCACTGTGATTAGTGCCTCCAGGCCTCAGTTTCCTCAGCCTTCTGTTGGGAATGAGCACTGTCATGTTAGCAGTTAAAAGAAGATAAAGCGCCGCTATTTGCTCTTTCTGAAACTCAGTTTCTAAAACTACAACTCTTTGAACACAGGACATTACGTGCCCCCCATAAGCCAAACTTTCAGTGAAATGCTAGGAGTGGGGGAATGGCTTTTGAATTCAGAAATTTGCAATTTCAGTTCAGAATTGCATCCTTAACTAATAGGTTAAAGGAAAAAAGTAGTACTTGTGTATTTTTGGTGTGTTTTTTATACTTCTTTTCCCTTACCTCAGTCAATTGGTCTTATGGTTTGGAATAGAGCAGAGCAAAGAAGTTATTTTTCCCTTAGTGGTTGTAACAGAAGTTATATTATCAGCTTGGGTGCTTAATGCTTTTTCAGACTTAAATGTAGCCAAACTGTCTTAAAAAATAAAATTTTCTTAAGGTGGGAAATCCAACTATGTTGAAAAAATACGAATTAAAAACACATAGTGGATACACCTTCAGACGATTGGGTGAGACAACACTTCCCTTTGTGAGCTACAGGCCCTGCTCTAGCAGGCAGAGTTTGCAGGAAGGGGCAGGAAAGATGACCTCTGTAGAACTGAGAGCCTGAAGCTCCCTTAGAGCCTGGAAGGTGGTAGGGAGTACCACATATCAGTGACACCTTTAAAGTAACAGAAGGAAGAATTTCCTGAACTGGGCAAAGTTACCTGTAAATCAAAGTCTCTCAGCCTGCTGGAACTGGGCATAGAAGCAAGGACATGCCTGTAAAGACACTGTGGGCAGGGTTAGAGCTGTATGTGAGTCATCTTTATTTCAGTTGTGACCAGCTTTTCTAATGCTAAAAGAAATAATAAGTAATAAGGAAAAAACCCACTGATACCAGATCAGTGAAGAATTGGTCAGATAAAGCTGCTGTAACAAAAAAACACATAGTTTTGTATCATGGAAAGTGCTGCTCAGTTTGTATATATGAAGTTTGCATTCCATACTCCATATATTTAATTTTTGGTGACTTTATCACTTAATTTCAGTACTTTTTTAATACTTTTTCTGGAGATCTCAACTATTTATCTTCAGTTTCCTGGTGCATATTTTAATCTAGAATAGAAGTTAAGTTCTCAGATCTAAACTTTACAGCAAATACATCAACTTTTTCCTGTCTCAATACATGGGAGTTCACATGTGAATCATGTGACAAATTAGATCTCCTTGTCTGACTCACAAGGGCATCACCTATCAAGTAATCGGTGTGGACAGTGCCACATACTGGGTTTGTTGGGTCTCCTATGTGTAGCTGTCATGTGCAGATACATACAGAGAGCTGCACTCTCAAGTGACTTCTAGGATACAGGATCTCTACTGGAAAGCTGATATCCCTCTGTATCCCACCAGAGTTTTTCACCTGCTCAGGCATTCTGTGTACCAGACTGATGGTTAGTAGAATCAACTCTACCTCCTGGGATACTGAAGCAGGAGAGGATCCTTGACTCACTGCATCACAAAATGTAGACAGCCATCTGTAAAATGAGTGTTAAGTGTGGACAAATCAATGAGTTCAGAGCCAATGAGACTTGGTAGTTGTGATAGGGTTTCTGTCTAGATTAATATGAAAAAATGTTGAGGTGAGGTCACTGGGTGAAGATGAAGTTTTTCAGTTCAAGTTGGCAAAAAAAACTGTATTATTATAAACCAAAAATTGTTTTTACTTATAAAATGTAAAATACTTGATCTAGAAGCAAAGTAACCATATCGTCTCCAGCATTATTTCTTGTGATGCTGTAGGGAAAGAAGTGGATCTTGATTAACAGTTGTATATCTGGCTCCTGTTAATCATGAATGATCAAAACCTGTGAACTAGTAGCCATCATTCAAGGTGCCAAGTATAACGTTACAGAAATTATATTTTTGGAATGGATGCATTAGTCAAGCAGCTTTAGGTGTGGTTTTTGGGTTTTTTTACAAGGAGTTTTTATTGATGTTTTGTTTATAATGCTGAAATTCTGGATACTTTCTGTTTCTGAGTAGCTAGAACTGAGGCAGATTCTCTTTTAGTATGGGAAGATTAGGTATTTTCTTCTTGCTTTTAGTGGAAGGCTCATACTTGTTTCTCTGGTACTTTTTGGGGTCAGGGAAGACAAAGTTTGGTCATCAGGAAAGTTCAAAATTAAGCATTTTCTTATACTGCTCCTGCAGACGAGGTTCTCGGGCATTGTAGCAATTGTATCAAATTTGAAGGTATGAACATGTGCACATATTCCTCACTGCCATTACCAAACAGTTAGCAATATTACCTTTAGATTTAAACTTTGGTACTAGGAAAAAAACCTCACAATAAAATTAGAGTTGCAAATTATTTCATTTGGATCAAATACATAAGGTTGAACTCAGGTCCTTTGGTTAACAAGTTGAACTAGACTGTCTTTTGTGGATCTCAGGAAAAAAATAGGATGTAAATTCCTACATTCAATCAGTGTACACAACTCTCCTTCCTTTTCACAGCCTCTTGTGAGTTTACTTTACATGCTACACTTTTCCTGAATTCTACCACTTGCTTCTGTCTCAAATTCCAGACAGTGGGTATTGGCTCCCTGGTAGTAAGGGAATATTTACCTCGTTCATGACTTTCTACTGAACTTTCAAGTTCTTGTTATCTATATGGTAAAAGATAAGATTTTCACACTCAAAGTGTTCTTAAAATATTCAGTCTTGGATTTAGATTTACCTCCTCTATTTAAAGGGTAAAGTTTGAAACACAAGCTCTGCATGTAAAGTTGACATATTGATATGCAACTATAATATCTCAAATATCAAGCCTACAATCATTACAGAAAAGTACAATGTAATTCAAACTGACCTAAAGCCACTACCCCCAAAATTAGATATTAGAATTACATTACCATCTAAGGATACTTAGATGTCCACCTTAGATCATGCTTCCAAACCCTGGCTTTATTAATAATAAAGGAGGCTTTCTTTCTTTTCTTTTGTAGGTATGAGGTAGAGTTAGGACGAACTTAACAATGTACTTGGCATTGAATCTAACTTGTAATAGGATTCAAGAGAAAACACTGTTCTTTTAAATGTTTCAAACTTTTGTAGATCATTCAATAAAAAAGTTCCAGTTATCTTTAATACATCCTTTTTGAAACCTTGAAGATCCTAATATTTGGCCTGAAAATAATTTGGTTTCATGTTATTGTGTGTGCATTTAAAATAGTAATGCCCAACAAAGAGAGGACAGGAGATGTTTTGTGCCGCCCTTGCCCTTGGTTCGAGGCTGCAGTGGAGCTGCAGCCAGGAGGGGGCACAATGAGAAGCTTTTCCCATTAACCCTTTGAAAAGTTGATGGTATAATCAGAGAAAATTTATGCAGGGTTTCATACAGCACCTTTTTATTGCACTTCTAACGTATGACTGAAATAGTGGCAAGGAGAAAAAAACCATAGTGTTATATAATACAAGAAATAAATTCTAACTTTCTTTTCCTTCACATCTTTTTGCCTTTTCCACATCTTAAGTCTTCAAATGGTACTTAAGACATAAAATCTCAGAATAGTTTTCCTTTGATTCTAATAAAAATCAGGTTTTTCTAGATTTGTGTGAAAACTTGTTTCTTCATTATTGTGTAACTGGAATAGTGTAAAAGTTAGGTTGTCATGACTGTGGTCTGTAGATGTGTAATTCACGTGTGAGATGTCTAATCAGATCTATGGGTCTTGAAAATATATAAAGCAATTGTTAGATCTGACATTTCTTACTTTGGGCAAGACATTTAGCACATTGGGCAATTCTTTGTGCGCACTAAGTATGCACTTAACTGCTTGGATCATTTGCATGAATAGCTAGTTGCACACATAAGTACATAATTCATTAGCTGTCTGTGCTATTAACTGCTGTGGACATACAGCTATATCAGTTTGCTTTTTTAGGAGTGTTTGTGAGAAATTTGTAGTGATTGTTCTTTCTCTGCTCCTGTAGCCAACAATAAATATGGCACTTTGTATGTATAAGTATGATCCATGCAAGTTATCTTCATAAGCCAGTAGCTGCTATTTTAAAATTCTGCTTTATTGCAAGGCATCTAAGAATCATTTTCAATCAACTTATCTTTCTGCTGACCTGTAAATCCAGACAGCACTCTTGTATGCAACTTAAACTCCAGTGTTTAAACCTCAGTAGCACTTTTTATGTACAACTCTTACATCATGTGTTCCAACTTGTTCATGCAGCTCTTAATTTTTAAAACTGAAACATTTGTGGGGGAGATGGGAACCCAAGAGCTGAAGCCAGTACAAGTTCCTTCCTTGCCCTCACTGGGCTTTGGATCAGACTCATCAAACCCAGTGAGGGGCAGATCACTTCCACAACAGTTACAGAGGCTCTTCCCCATGAATGAATAAACCATTTATAATTGTATTTTGTAAAGTGCACAGTTACCATAAATGGTATGAGATTTTTTTTTTTCCCATGAATTGGGCTCTTTGTACTGAAATGTGTAGTTAGCACAAATATTCATCCTGCTCTGCTGTATGGACTGAAAGGGCCAGGGGAAGCTATGAATGTGCAAGTCACACTGCCATTTCACTCAGTCCTTTGCCCTGATATTATAACTTTGCTGTTTCTCCTCAAAGGCATAAGTGAGGAACATACCTAGCTAATACAAGAAAACTTTAGGTCGTTATAAGTGATAAAATTCACGGCTGAAATGGTGATAATATAGTAATTGAATTCTCCGCTCCTTTTTTATATTTGTGAGTTTTAGGATAAGGAACCTCATGCAGTTATGAAGCAAGAGAAATGTGTGTAGACTGCTTGTTTTTTGAAAACTAACAGCAAGTGCTACAGTACTTAGAAGGGAATTATAATTGCTCTAAGCTTTTCCTCTTCTGGGGTGTTACAGTACTCTGATCTTCATAATCCTGGGTATTGAGAAGCTGAATAACAGTTGTCTTGTTTAAAATAAAGTGAAAAACATCAGTTGCATCTCCCCTCCCTCACTCTTGCCCAGCAGTATTGGCTTGAAAAGCAATTTTTCTCCAGAACCACTGACACATTAGTGTCCTTAAATTTAAGATGATGTTTCATTAGTCCTCCAGATTCTGAAAGCAAGTCACCATCATTGTTCTTTATTTGAATATCTTATGTGAACCTAAAAAACAGAAGGACTGTGTAAGTAAAAAGATGTCTTTTTCACACCTAATCTTTGTGGTGGAATGCTTCTTTGATCAGAATTAAGCTTCAGAGTCAAGGTAGCTGTAATAATTAACATCCCCTTGAAAACGTGCATGCTCTTTACACGTAATACTTCTATTTTTCTAGTCAGGATCTCTGTACATATTTTATTGCAATGTTTCTCCATCAGTGTTTTCTCTCAAAGTCATGTTAGGAATAACTAATAGAGAAAATACTTGTGCCCATGCTTTAGAGTAACAGAAACAAACAAACAACCCCCCCAAGTAATTGTCAGCCCATGTCACCAATTCGGTTATTAGGATCACATAAACCCATGTCTTATATATTCCACCCAGAATTGTTTTAAGGTCCTTGTATGCATAGAATTTTGAAATATATTATTTGAATATAAAAGTAGATTATGTATTTCCCCTGTGGCTGGCCAAATGTCTTTCCAACAAAGGGTAAAATAAGAAGGCTATTTTTTTGTGTAAAAGAGTGATCTTTTTAGTCATGCTTGATTGCTTTTTCAGGACTGTCTCCATTTATAATGAGATATTCTTGGACTCATTTGAACCAGAAAGTTTAGTAAAATTGTGACATTTTTATATAAAATACCTTGAATTATTTAAACTGCCTCAAACTCAATATTTTTTAAATATATGTGATGTGTGTTGGATTTTTTTTTTTTTGCTTCACAGATTGAACATGGCATAAAATGGAAATGTATTTAGCATATTTACAAGAAATATTTGTTTTAATCTTTCATACTTGTCTGCACTTCACACTAATTTAGTCTTATCTACTGCTAAGGAGTATCACAGTAAAGGATGCACTTGTTATTCAAATCCCTGTTAATGTTCCATATCATAGTTTGGCAAAAAAGCTGTTACTGTATTGGACTATGATACAGGAAAGTTTTAATATCTGTACTTCTCAGAGAACTTGGCCTATGAGGTCTGTGCTAGAGTGCTGAGAACAATGGCATGAATTTACTTTTATCAGCAGTTTAAAATGGCATTATAAAATGTGTTCTCTGATACTGTTTTTATAAGATCTGATGTGCAATGAAATGTGCACAGCTTGAGGGGAAAAATGTCTTTTTATTATAATGGCAGCGCTCAGATAAAATGGCAAGTATGCAATGCTTTAGAAATGTTTATTTGGAGTTAAAGATGTATTTTGTATTGCCTGAGTTTGTGTTTTACAATTGGAAAATCTAGTCATGCTTCCATGCTTAGCTTGTGTCTAGTTCTTGCATTACTCTGTATTTCATATTTTCAATGTATTTTGTAAAACATTTCATTGTAATAATAATAGAGTTTACTTAAGGATTCCTGTACTTTACAGGCAAAAAAAAACCAACCTAAACCCACCAAAACCTATCAGTTGTACATCAAGTAGCAAACCCCTACAGCAATTCTTTTTCAAAGGAACAAATTGATTGATATTCAGAATTTTGTTTTACAGTATATTTGTCAGGCAGGATGAGAAGCAGCTTTTTTACTTCTGAACCCACAGCAAAAGCCCGTGTCTCATCTCTCCTGTAATAGTCCGTTCTTTTTATAAGATTTATTTTTGCCTGTGGTGCTGAACTGAAAAAGTCACCCAGCTAAAATGTAGTTACTTCATTTCCAAGTAAAAACAATAGTGTTTTCATGTCCATACTTATTATTATTCTGAGAATGTACTAATTTGTTACATCCAAGATGACGGTTAGTTTGGTCCATGAAAGGGGCACTGTGCCAACTACTGCAGTTAAGTAAAAGGACTTCTTTCATGGAAAGTAGTGGGACAGAAAGTAGCCTGCAGTGCGTGTGGGTACAGGGAGGCAGATTGCCAACAGAGTCATCCTGGTATCAGGCTTTACTGTGTTGGGTTCTGAATGAAGCTAAAACTATGATTTCACTAAATGTCGGCATGGGCAGCCAAATTTTCAAACCACTAGTGCTCTAAGGAGCAACTGATAAATGTTTTATCCCTGCAGGCTGTAGTTGATGTTGCACAAGGATTTTGCATGTGCTCAATGCATTATCATTCTTGGCATTAAGCTTAGATAATTGTCTACTTATATTGAGCCTGTAATAGCAAAATACAAGTGAAGAGGCATGTTTTACAAAGTAAAACTATGAAATAGGTTTAGCTATATTACTATGGATTTTTTTTTTTTGTTCTCTCCTGCTAAATTTGAATGAGAATGAAGTATGATTCTATACCTTAATTCTGCTCAAACCAGGGTGGTCTCATAATTTTGTTTTACATGCATGACATTGCTTAAGGTCATTAGTTGTAAATCTTAGTATAAAAAGACTGAAAATATATTCAGTACTTTGTAGTTACCGAATACATATTTAAAAGCCTCTATGAAAAGTCGGGACCTACATGGCAGATTTTCAGTTACTGAATGGTCAATTTAATGATGTAGATTAGCTGTATCTAAACGGTAAATGGAGATAGGCTGTTACAAGGCTTTGATGAATCTCTCTGATGCATATCCCAGTTGATCAATTTTCTAATTTTGGAAATTAATATTCTGCTTTTCAATCCTAATATACTCTCTGGTTACATTCTATTTGAAATTTAACTTAGGTCAGGTACAACCTTATTTATATCTTTTTGTTGTTTTGCTGTAACAAGTCCAACAAACACAAAATTTGAATTTGGCCTTTTTCTTTTCAGTGACTAATGTAATGGTCTCATTTTTCCCATCATCTTTTTCTTAACGTTACCTGATATTAATTAATTATTTAAATCACTATTGTATATTTTAAAAAGCCTTCCATATTGCTTTAAATGTTTTAGAGTGGATTGTGATGACAGATTTTGTTCAGCATAAATTCAACCATTAAGAGTTTAGCAGCTAAAACTTTAATAGAGAGAAATTACTTCTTTATCACACAGATAATTGCTGCAGTAGCTGTGTAGATCGTTATAATAGCTGTGCATAGTATGACCAACTTTATTATATCTATAAATTCTGTTGCTGCAGTATCTATTGAGAGCATGTAGGGCACTTTGTGTGTAAATATTAAGGCATATTTAAATAATTTATTTGGGAAAAATCCTATTTTGTTTCTATTGTTCATGTTCCTGAGGCTGAAGTAGTTTCTGCAAATGAGTGTATTACTTTTTTTTTTTTAACATTTTCAAGATGAGGGCTACTAGTGTCAAATCAATTGATAAAACAACCTCTCAGATATATGCAAATCCAAAGAGGTTATTGATTATTCTGTTTATTTCACCTTCATAAATGTAGGATCTTTAGCATACAGAATGATTAAATATTTGTAATAAAGCAGTTAACTCGAGCAGTTTATTGCTGTGATTTGCAAAACTACATTGAGCTGCTTTCTTTTCATTTCATTGATGGTGGAACAAACATTTCTTTAATAAGGCTACAGCACATTCTAATTTTGTTGCAAAAGCTTAGATAAGGATCAGGCCCCCTCTGAATCACTGCTTTGACCTATGACATTGAAAGTGCTGAAGCGCTTTGGCAAAAGAAGAGTTAGTCATTCATTATTATGCACAGGACTTTCCAGTTCTAAAGGGGCTCTGTGCTTTCTCTCAGATAGACTTTGTTTGTTGGAAATGAGAACTGTATTTTGGCAGTAAAGGACAAGAACTGAAGCAACTCTGCAGGCAGACTCATTATGACATAATCCTTCATTAATCCTTATTCTCTATTAATAGATCATGACAGAAGTTTTGCTTTGGTTGACCATCTTCACCAGCAAGCTGTGAGAAAAGCATTAATAGACAAAGGTCCAAACTCAGCTTTTAGGACTATCATTTTATTTCCAGTTTTATGAAGTTGTGTATTACCTTGGCGAAACTAGTATACTCAGTGATCTGTTTTCTTGGAGTAGATAACCTAACTATGTACCTTAGAAATTTTATTTATCTATTCGAAAATTGGTTACTTGGGTCACTCACCTGGCTGATAAATACACTATAAAAATTGGGTGTTCATTGCAGACTTGCTGCAGGAAAAATATAGGAATGCAAGGCTATGGGGGGGGGAGTGAAAATATAAAAGGACTGACAATTTGAAAGCTTTTTCTTTCAGAGAAAGACCAGGAGAAGAACTTGGAACATAAATGCAGCGTGTTTTGGAATATGTTTTTATATAGAATAGTTACCAAAAAAAATTGTTGTCTTATTTGTTGCAGGAAAACAAAGTTATAAGTCAAGAATAATGAGATTTGTATTTTCCTGACATAGCAGTGTATGGTCCTTGGCTGTTTGCAAGCTATCATAAACAGGCAACAGTGAAGAACAGTAAGTGGTGAGGAAAAATAAGTAAATTAAATCGTTTTGGTGCACCGTTGAGCATGGACTAAGTTATGTCTAGTTCTTGTCAGAGCTGGATTTACCTGCATTAGATCTTGGCTGTGACATCGTGTATAGACCTTCAGGATCAGTTCGCTTATCAGCTGAGATATTCCTGTAAGGCTGCTGCTGACAGGGTAGGCTAGTGGGTTTTGTTATAAAAATTAGGCTTTGTAACATGTATTAATATTTTCATAAATAATTTGAATATAAAACCAAATGTAATTTCTGGAATAACTGCCTGTATTCTAGGAAAGCTGTACTGCCCTGTTCATGTAACCTATGGTTCATTTAAACTACAGTCATCCAATGGGGTAAGCAAGACTATCTCCATTACCTTCTGTGAAACTACGCTGACTTGCACCCATTGTGAATTAGATCACTAATTTTAGTACATCATCTTATGCTTTTGTATCTCTTTGTACATCCTCTACATCCTCTGTAGTATCAGTTTGGCTGGGGTAAAATAGTGTAGAAAATTCCAGTGATTTAGAAACTTGAGTGCAGAAGACAGGTTTTTATCACAAAATATATGTGCTCCTGAAGCACTTCCAGTATGCAATGCCTAGAGAGGTGAGAAGAGCAAGTACATCTGAAAATATAATAATAAAGATAAAATTTTATTTGCTCTTAGGAGGACAATGGTTTATGTCTGAAAATTTCCATATATTCTTTTTCTGTATTTTCTTAACATTCTAGGGGATTTTGTTCAGAAAGGTATGAAATAGGAATTGATTGTTAAATTTTTCTCTAAAGAAGCTTCATGATTCAAATAAGATAATGCAATGTGTTTGACAATTCATAATTTTTCTTGCCATTTAATGTAGCACTTTACAGAAACAAAAGGTGTGCACTTGCTATATGCTGTGAGAAACTGTTGATAAGTTTGTTTTCCCCACAGCAAGTAACATTTAGTAATTCAACTTTTCTGGTGAGAATTAATTTTGAATCTGATTTAGACATAATAAGAACTTTTATTTAGGGAAAACTTAATTCAGAATCGCTGAACTACTTATGTTATTCTCTCGTTTCACACCTCTCTGGAAGAATGCATGATAAAACTGACTTGAGTGCAATTTTACTCCTCTTACTACATATGCACAGTAACATGTTGATAGCTTTGACACTAGCTGTGGTTATATAAAGGCCTTTGAGTGTTCAAGTCCTGACTAAAGGTCACTGCTTCAGAGCATCTGTATTTAATAGTTGCTTTCTGAAGAAGAGATTTCTGATAGTAGGCAGCCCTTTAGTCTAGGAGAAAAGAAGTCATAGCAGGATCCAATGGATGGACACTAACACTGGGCCAAATTTAGTCTGGCTAAAGCATAGCAACTTCTAGCATTGAGAGTAACTGTCCATCAGAGCAACTTAGCAACAGGCTGGAACATCTATCATGCCAAACTTTGAAGTTGAAACATCACTGTTTGAATAGGTGCTATGTGTGGAATGCAAGTAACAGGCTGGAAGAAATAATAATTCTGAATTATGAACTTCCCCACTGCTCTGTTATCTGTGGCTTTAAAAACAGTTATTGTATTTTCTGAGGTTCAATCATCATTCATAATTTACTGTTACACTATTGTATATGATTCAGATCAAATCATCTCTTACTAATGAAAGTTCTGTGGTAAGCCAAGAGAAAAAGAATGATTCATCATGTTTTCAAGTATTCAAAACTAGCGGCACCAGGCTGCCTTGTGGCACTGGCACAGTTAGCCTGCAAGAACCTGAATTGCTGCTGCATCTATCAATAGTAACACTATATTGTCCTTTGCATTTGATGTCCTTCTTTTGGCACTGAAATTATGTCTTTGGGAAAATCTATTCTTGTGTGCCCCTGTCTCCTTGGTAATCTCAGAAAATAAGTGGGGTTCAACACACCCAATCATCCATTTTCCTACTATGTTACATCTTAGTATTCAGCTTTTCATTGGCCACTATGACAAGGTCTAGTATGTTACTTGTGCATCTCTGTATGATGGATTTAATTTTAATTTTTTTTTTCTTAAGGTTAGACAGAAGTTTTTCAGAAAATGAGGTGGTAGGTATGCAGGATTGCAAACTGAATGACATTGTGCTGTTCTGAGAAAACCAATATTCTGGATTATATTCAGCAATTTTGTGAAACAGTTGTTCTGTGCTGCTTGTCACTGACAAGACCAATAATAAGAAATAACAGACTTAAATTACAGCAACAAGGATTCTTGGTTAGAAAGAAAGAGAATCTTTCTAGTAGTTAGGATGGAAAGTCACTGAAATTGTTTACCTGGAGATTTATGAAGTCATGATCATTACAGGTTAAGCAAACATCTTTTGGGAGTGGAATACTCATGGATGATTCTGTTTTTGTCAGGGGAATTTTGTTTGAACAAGAGGAGGATGAAGAAAATGCAAAGGCCAGATTAGTACTTGAGGTTTTTGCCTGCCATGCTCTCCCAAAATAAAACAGTGGTTTAAAGTAACCCATAATATCCAGATTCCAGGATTTTCTTTGGGCTGTCTCTCTGTATAAGAAGTCAAAGCAGCAGCATAAGCTGTAGAGGATCATCTGTCTTCTACTTCCAGAAGAATGTGGCTTTAAAATAGAGACAGAAGTTATGGGTGTAGTTGTAGCACTGGTGGTTGACCAGATGAGGTTAGCCACCATCTCCAATGAAATGTCAAGAAGCACCAAAAGCACTGATGTCTGCCTGATCCTGTTCTTTCTAGTAGTAACTACAAATAAACAAGTCTGGCAGAATAAAAGAGTAGGGAAAGGAAAAAAATCTTGTATAGCACATATTCTTCAGAAAACTTGCAGTGTGGAATGACCAGAGATCACCTTCACAGATACAGTATCAAGTAAAATCATAGGGGAACTTCACTTTCAAAGTCTCAAATCGTAGCCAAGACCAGTTTGCATGGCACTTCTAGAAGCAAGGGATATGGCTCCACCTCATGCATTAGCAGCAGTGGTCATGCTGTTCTCATTTCACCTGCAATCACTCACATTTTCCCAAGGAATGGAAGATGGACTTCTGGAGGACTTGACATTTGAATTGGTAGACTCCAAAAAGAATGATGAATTTCATACCCCAACGAGAATGAGGCAAGCAGTCTTTTCCGTAGGGTCTTACATCACAGCATCCATATATCTGTATCTTATCCAGAATTCCAAAGAATCACCCTCAACCACCATGAATTTTTCAAGTTATCTCAGAAAAGCATGGATAGTTCAGAAGTGCTACCAGTTTGAAGTCCTGTAAATATTCATAGGAAAACAGTATATTTGGGGGAAAACAATGTAGAAATATAAATGGAATACAGTAGCTGCTTTTTGCAGGTGTCTGAAATGATTTTATACCATCTTTAATTTGTTTTGGGCTTAATTTGAAAGTAAATATTTAGAAACTAAACAGAATAGCATCACCTGAGAGTCTTGAATTTTGCATTTATTTAGCGCCTCATCAGCCTGGTTTTGCTATTGCTAGCTAATTCAGCTGGGGTGATGACAACTCACAGCTCACATACTGTACTGATCCAACATGAAGCTATAAACACCATGTCACAACACTGGTCCGTACAGTGTTGGTTAGGATTAGTATGTACTTGGATGTGCTGGTCTTCATTCTGAGATCTCCCATGAGGTCTTCTGCTATTATTTTCTTTCAGTACCTGTTACTATCATGATGGATGCCTCATTGCTGGACAGGGAAGTGAATATAGATGACTTTGAGGGTCAGTTCTTGTGTGTTCAGAAAAAGAAATGTAAAGGCATGATAACATTTTGGAGCCAAGGGTGATTTGCAGAACCTGTAAATCTGTGGTGCAGCTGATTTTAGGAGGCCTGATGCATAGCAAGGACGATGCTGCTGTAGCCGTATCTGTGTAAGCAAACAAAGAAGTAGGATGTGTACCCTCTTCAGCCCAGTTTCCATTCTAGAGTACCTGTCCACTCATCCTTCAGAACAGCTAGACAGAAAGATTTAGGGACACTTACCTTACATGGCTTACATCATCACAAAACAGCATTACAGATTACAGTGACTGCAAAGCAGGTACCTCGGCAATGCAAACTTAAAGACTGAAGTGGGTTGGGGCTTGAGTTAGGGTTTTTAGTTTGTCTTGTTTTGTTGTGAGTTGGGTTTTTTGGAGAGCTAGGTTTTTTTCCCAGATAACAGCTGAATTAAAAATACCTATTCAGCCACTGCCTGACCTGTCAGTACTTTTTGATTCTCTGAAAAGTCAGATAATACTTGCCATATCTTGTTTTGGATTCTTCATGGCTAAGGTTCCCGGCATCGTTCTGAAGTGCTGTGTTTTATTCTGAGGTATTGGATGGTGCCTGTAAGCTCTGATTTGAATATTATGTTAAGTAAAAAAATAATCAAGTGGATTAGCTATTGCTTTGGGATCCTCATACATAATCATAGAATCATAGAATCATAGAATGGCAAGGGTTGGAAGGGACCCCAAGGATCATAAAGCTCCAACCACCCTGCCACATGCAGGGCCACCAACCTCAGGCCTGGAGCTACACAAGGTTGCCCAGGGCCCCATCCAACCTGGCCTTGAACACTTCCAGGGATGGGGCATCCACCACCTCTCTGGGCAGCCTGTTCCAGGACCTCACCACTCTTTCCGTAAAAAACTTCCCCCTAAATAATATGTGCATTTAGTTGTGAAAGATTATTATTCTGCAGTAAATGGCGTGTTTTAAGGTGTAGTCCACACAAAATTCTATAGCCTGCTCTCTTGGGTTTGGTTTGGGGGATTTTGGTTGGGTTTTTTTCAGGTTGGCATATCTGTATCTTCACAACTGAAGGGAAACTCAGGCATGACAGATGTACTCTGTCCTTTTTGTGCCATTGTAGAAAATATGAGTACAGACAGAGAGTATTTGCTCTATTAATGTTACCAGACACAGTGACCTCTGCTAGGAGCTCAAGAAACATCACAGGCTATGCATATGAATTACAAACCTCAAACTAGTTCCTGTAAATAACAACTCTTTGACTTCACAGAACACAGTATTTCTTCCATGAAGCTACTTCTGGTTGTGTTTCTATACATTCTTCTTTTGTCGGCTGTAGATGGCAGATCCCTGTTGCATCACCCTCTTGTACTTGGGTCCTTAAAAAAAACGCATTGGTCGATGTAAGAGTCACTGCTGTTAATTACCATTAAAAGGATCACTTTCCAAGTGTAACTCTTCTGTAATGTCTTTCCGTGGTGACTTTTTGGCTTGGCCTTTCTGCTTGTACCAATATATGGAGTTATAACCATGGAAATAGTGAACCAAAGTATACATGTCATTTCTAAGCTCACCACCTATATATACATGATGGGGCAGGTGATCAAGTGAACTTGGTTAATAGTCTCATAGCAGAAAGTAGAGGGGTCTGTATAATGTGGGAAGGCAGGTGTTTTGGCACTGGGAGTGCTTCTAAATCATTTTAGGCTCTGGAGTTGTGTGACTTATCCAACAGATGGAGTACAGTGAATCTACGTATTCAAAGGAAAGTGAATGGAAATTGCCATTTGTCATGACAGGAGAATGAGTTTGTTATGGGCCAAATAAGAAACAAATTTGTGCAGAGTTGTTCTAAAGATCTGCCAACAACGCTGAAACTTCTGGTGTCCCTGGGATGAATTTCAGAATCTGAAAGGAAACAAACAGCCAGAAAAACAGAATAGAACAAAAGTAATTGAAAACATGTGATCCCAGGTCTTGTGCACAGATTTAATTAAGATCTCTACCTTCTAATGCCTTTGCCAAGCAGTGTTTCAAAACCTTAAGCAGAATAGGTTGGCTAGTCCACATTTGGAGGCACCAGCATTAATTTTCATGGTACAGAGGGAATGCTTTTGTTCAGAACTATGTTACTTCAAACGAGTATTTCATTAGGGTGAATATTTATGTAAATTTTTGATATGCTCTGTGTACTGGAAAAACTCTTCCCAAAAATATGCAGCGCATCAATAATGAGTTGTTGTCGTGTGGGGTTTTTTTTCCCACTGCCTTGTACTCCTCTTAGAGATGTAAAGCAACACATCTCATGTTTCCTCCCCTTTTTGCACACAGAATAGAAATTACAGCTACAGCTTAGCTTGTTTTGCCTGTGGATCAATGCCAGAAAGCAGTTTTGAAGGTGTTTTAAAATGAAGACATCTGGCAGCTGGCGTACTTACAATTCATTTGCCAAAGACAAGTTACATGTTGTTGGAATTTTCAATTGAAGGTCACGCACCAGGTAAAGATCAGTCAGGTGGAGCTCGTGTGTGGTGAACCCACACACTTGAAGAATTGTTGGCTCAGGGATGTGTGGGTGGGCTAAACTGTGAAGTATGTTTGTCTAATTTTTCCTCTTTAAAATGTGAAACTCCAAGCTAAAAAGAGGTCAGTAAAGCTGACAAGGAATCACAAGGCTATGATGTTTCAGTGGAACCACCATCAATTAGTTTGAGCAGAGGGTGCCAAAAAAAAAAAAAAAAAAAAAGATGAATAACAGAATCTGACATACAATGTTGGACAAACACTCTGCTGTCAACTGAGTGGTCACAGAGTTTTTACTCTCATTTTTTTTTTCAGTAAGAAATAGCCTGGAGGATTATTTGTACACAGCTTTCCACTGACAGTGAATTAGTAACAGTGTGTCATTGTGCATTCAGTGATTCACTGACAGCTCTGAGACTAAGCTGTTTACATTAATTGATGTTTAATGGTATTAATGCAGTATGTTTTAGCATTACAAACTTTCTCTCCATCAGTATGGTTACTTACTAAGGTACTAATATTTCTAAATCACAAGGGATCTACACCCAGAATGACTTTACTTACTCTTACATGGAAAATTCACGTCCTCTTTGTGTGACATGGGGAAATGTTCAGTTTTACTGCTGTGAAAATAACAGCACGAGGCTTGAAATCTCTCATTTAAGCATGTTTTACATAAAAAAGCTGCTTTTGCTTTAATAGATATACTTATGACTTGAATTCATGTAAAAAATTTGAAAATCAGGCCTAGGGTTACATATATGCTGCAACCTTTAAAAGTCTAAATGTAACAGATTTTGCTGTGTCTTGCTAGATGGAAGTTTTCATGTGGCATTTTAAAATGTTTTGCATTCATAACTTTTTAGATCTAAATAAGCCCATAAATAAACTTACTTCCTTATGAAAAGTTTGGATAATGTTGGGTTTGCTGAAGTATAAGAAAATCTATCTTCCTTACTGTTTCTCAGAAGGGAACTTCAGAAATTAATTGAGCAGCATTATTCACTTGGTAAGATCAATGCTACTCCTCATCAAGCAGTGGAGGGTATTGGTGGCTTCTTCTGCTTGGTAGGTACATCAAAAGTTACTTTTGTCGTGGTTTATCTAGAGTTCTTTAGCTGAAGGACCAGGGATCCCAACTAAAGGTCTTTCTTCTGAAGCTTAGCCCCTAAACTCTTAGGCAGACTGAAAAGATATTATTCAAATTATGACATTTGTACACAGCTCAGACAAGGAGTGGGAGAAATAAGGAATGCCTGATTACAGTATGCAATGCAGGCACATGGACTTCTCTGCTTTTAAAGAAGATACTTGCCATGGCTTGACTGCACTGCAGGATGGACTCATGGCTAAAACACTGAAGGGTCCACTAGAGCCAGAAGCTCCCAAATCCCACTAGAATGTTATTTATGGCAACAGAAAATTTAGAGGTAAACACATCTCTTTAAGCAATTAGTTGTCAATGAAGAGTAAAATTATAGGAAAAAAAATCCCAGTGAATGTTCAACTTAATCCCCTTAAATGTGATTTCTTACTAGGTAAAACCGAAGCTATACCCCTCCTTCTTCCATTAAATTGTAGGCTGGCACTTTGGTGCTCAGGTTTTAGACAGCTGGACTTCACAACAGTCCCTACAAGTTCTCCTGTTATGTCCTTGTGAGGCTTGCAGGTCAACAGCAGCAGAACATGGCTGAAGCCTGGAATGTTACCATAAAAGAAATCCTTGCTAATTGCTGATATGAATTGCTTTGAACCAGACTTTGACTGGTGTCAGAATACGGTGTACAAAGAAAAGGTGAAACTGTTTCACTCCTTGAATGGTGCTATGTAAATTGTGTAAATGTAACATACTGTAAAATGCTGGATAATTTTTTTACTTCATGTAAGAAGGAATGCAGAGTCTAAAGATGAAATATGAAACTGCTTTGAGATGAGGATCTGGAGGAAATGCTGATGATTTGTCACAACTGTTCGTCATTGCGCTAAACCTGTTTTGTTTTCCTGCTCAAATTCCTGACAGATAATGGCAATCTGACATTCTTAGTGTTTTCATTTTACTGCAGAAAAGATCTACAGATAAGGGGCTGAAACCAAGTAATGTTATTACATTGCAAGGCTCTTAGTCTCTTAAGATTGATTTCTTGAGTAACATAAGATGTTTCTACTGCAGTCACGTGAATATTTTGAAGCTACTCTTGCTTAATGTGAAATTCCATTGCTGGTTGAAGGGAGCCTGTGGTTACCTTGCATAACTATCTCCAGGCATATGAAATAGGGTTCTCCTATAGGCAAGTCAGGGGGAATTATAACTATTGTATGGGACGTGTTCGAAGTAATGCACCTAAGGAAGTGTCCTGATTTGATTCTGAATAAGATTTTGTTGGTTCCTTTTAGGCTTTTGGATGGCTGTGGAAAAGCGTTGTCATCTTAATTTTTATGTATGGAATGATGCTTGCCAGCTTTATGCTTGAATGCAGCAAGACATGCCTGCCCTTTTGACTAAAATTCACTATTATCCTGCTTTGTGTATTATCTTGGAACACTGAGCCTGTTGCAATAAGAAACAACTGAGCTCTTGGAGAATTTTTACAGATTTTACAACAGCTCTCCAAAGGCCTTCAGCTATAGCTGCTTTTATTTAACAACAAACAGTACCCTCTGTGATCATGTCCCAAGTTATAGTAGTGTCTTTCCTCACTTTTAAGATGCTCTGCTACTAGATCTTGGTTTTCCTGACAAATTAGCATGAAAAACTCTCGATTCTGAGGATCACTTCACCTTGGGTGCCAGTAGATCCAAAGTTAAACCTCCCGGAGTATCTTTAAAAGCTCTGTGTAGTGGAAATTCTACTTCAAGTGGTGTATCCATAAGGAGTGTTTTCATTAATGATTTCTGAAGCTTTAGGGATGAGGATACTGCCCTCACGTCTGTGTTCTGATTATGCTGAAAGGTTAGCTGTAAATTCAGTGTTTTTATTGAAGCCTTTCCCTGGCATAATGATGTATTTAGTTTAGTTATTGTTTCTGTTAATTCTAATGCCCCCTGCTGCCGAGGAAATGGCATGTGCTTTATAAATGGAATTATAAATATGTTAAAGGATACAAATTCTAGTCTTCCAATACAAATGGGTTTTTGGAAAGTAAGAAGTAATGCTGTATTAGAATGCAATAACCAATAACATCTTCTGGATAAAATGGATCCAAACATATACTGAAAATACAGTAAGAAATAACTAGAACCACATAACTACTATGGGAATATTTATATCCATAGGTATATGTGTGCATGTATGTATAAACTATTTTTTATACATCTCTGGTGATATAGGACAGAATGGAAGGATTGGTGCAAACAAATTTTAGAAAAAGATAAAGGATCATCACTGGAAAAGAGACTAAGGACATAGGTGAGAGATCTTTTTTTTTTTTTTCCAGAGATCTTTTTCCTGGTTTTCTTTTTAAACATATTCTCTATTTTTAAATGTTTGGGGGGGAGTGTTCCTGATTGGGTGATACAAAATTTTCTGCAGGAAACTTTTAGTCATGGCATTTACTCTTCTGAATTTAATAATCTGGAGAATTGCATATGGATTGAAAATTGCTTGACAAACAGCAAGATTATTAGTGGGCATTATCCTAAAGGAACAAGGACTTTGAAACTGTTTTAACAAGATAGACGTCGCTTAAAGTTACTGAAAAATAGGTCATTGTTATTTGAAGATGGGATAAAATTCTATAGTGTTGAGAGAAAATTAAGACTGTAGCTAGAAAGAGCCAGTAAAAATGCAGTATGTAGATATACTGTAGATCTAAATAAAACTCAAGAAGAATTTTTTTTTGCTTAAAAAATGATAATTTAAATATAGTGAGAAAGATGATTCATTAATGAATATTCATTGGGAGAGAGAACCTTAGAAATGAAACCAGGAAAAGTATGCATGGATTGCAAAGAAACATAATGGTCAGCCATAATTATTAGATGGTGTAGTGCAGTAGTCCTAAAGAGTGGTCATCAGAAGAAATCCCCTTGACCTATCGTGTATGTAAGGTTGCACCGTACAAAAATTCTCAAAAATATAATGAAAGAAGTAACCCATCTATTTTCTTTAAATATTTTTCAACTCATCTATATTTTAAATATTTTAGCACTTCTGTATTCTTGTATCTCATTTGTATTTCTCTATGAACTGCATTACTTGGTGAGCTTCTCTTATTCTAGTCTTCATCATAGATATCCCATTGCACTAGCCTTACTTCTTCTCCTGAGGTGTAGAGAGAGGAACCTTTCTAGCCAATGATTAATCCAGTACTAGCATAAGAGCTCCAGTAAGGCCAACCCTATTTTCATCATTCTTATGTGTACAAAAAATGCTAACTTTGTAATTCTTTGTCATTTAGTGTATGAATTTCCAACATTCCATTTCTTCCTGTTTAAATTCCTCGTATTTAGAGTCTTACAGTCCCGTGTATGTATTTTGTGTACAGTGGATGGCTGAAAACAGAATTCCTGTTTGCTGACAGTAGGGATCCAGTAAAGGGTTGGGGTTTTAAAATTCTACGTTATTTTGCACTGTCAACATGCTAATTGCAAGCTGGGTAGTGAAGTAGGTGGGAATAAAGTCTGGAGTTGGGCAAAGGGAATTAAACTCTTACTGACATTTAATAGTTCACATACTTTGCCTGTAATACATCCTTTCTTTCTGCCAATAAAATGTAACCAGAAGAAAGAACATCTCTAATACAACCATTCTCTTTCAAAGAGGCAGGGGCAGTGTTTTTTCCCCCATCCAAATGGCCACTGCGTGGCATGGAAGAAACTACAGCCATAAGATATGGGCCTCAAAACAGGTATAGACTTACAACCTACATCAGATACAGGGAACTGTAGTGGAATTTAGGGCTTCAGCTGTAAAAGTGCCCACTTAAGAGACGTCTAAAAACCAAAGTTGCTTGGTTTATGGAACTTAGTTACATGTTTCTTTTCTTTCTTGGAAAATGCACAGTATATATTTCCTATACATATAAGAAATATACATCATTAGATAAATTAATGAATAGGAATTGTCCTTAATCTGTCTATATTTCTTACAGTCCTATGAAATATCAGTTCAATTCCTTTATCATAGCATATCCATTTGTAGAGAGACCTCAGTGAGCTTGATAACGTCAGAGCATTTATATCTTAACATGTCTGGAAATGATAATTTGTTTTCTTATGAGTCACTTCAATGGGTGGCTTAATACATCTCCAGGGAATAAGCATTTCCAGCTGCCAGTGAGGTCAGCAGAAGCTGAGAGAGTCCAGCATTATTAGCTGTGCTCTGGACTGAGCTTGTCAACACCTTCAGCTTAACAGCGATGCTGAGCAGCTTGGCAATTTGGAACCAAATTCCACTTTCACATTCGACACCTTACGCGTGTATAAAAGAGCTTGAAGTACATACCTGAGGGCATGAGCTGGCTCTGTGTGATGAATGCACATAGCATTCTTCACAGAACCTATTTGAAAATGTTCAGAATCAGTATCAGAAAGTTTGGGTAAGTGTATACTCTGCAGTATCTTTACCACAGAAATTTTCAGTTGCAAGCTGCTGTGCTCAAGTATGCATTTCTTTTATGAATGAAGGTCTTTTGTGCATCAAGATTAAAATCCTCTGCGCCTCTGCTATGAAGGGGGAAAAAAATCTCTTTGAGAGTGCAGTTCATGTAAACCATTACTTTAAAAACAGAGCCCTTAAATAGCTCCAAGTACATTTCTGTGTATGACACATAAATGTCCACTAATTGCATGAAGGGAGAACTGAGATTCCAATAGCAAATTCTGTAAAAAGTAGATATACAAAGAAAAGTGGAAGCATCTGTTTAATATATACGACATTAGAATTTAATTTTACCTCTGTGATGCTTTTGTGTAGCTGCAGTGTTACAGAGGAGCACATAAGCATAGTAGTGCAGTGTCAGCAGGTGCATGCCACCAAATTACTGCTTTTAATTTGCATATTCATCTGCTAAGAAGCATGTCATTATCATATCAAAGGGATACTAAGCAACATCTAGCTTCGAGAGATGTGGCATAGTTTCAATACGAGCAATTAATGCAAGATGAGGACTCTCTTTTTGTCGTGTCTCCTAGGGCTAGCTGTAATCGGGCTTATTATTGGATACCAATAAGACTGAGGTACCAGTTGGCAGAGAATGGGAGAAGTACAGAAAAACAGAGCTGTATGAGGCATCTTAACTATACAGTTGATAGCAAACCAATTCTCTGGTCACTTTTTAAAAGCAAAAGCTTCTACTATCTGCTGAATAAGTCTGATCAAAGATAAACATTCTATGTAGCATAGCTTTAAAGGGAGGTGAAAGAGAAAAAATTAAACCTAAAGAGGTCATATTTTCCATGAAATGAGTAAGTAAAGCTGACTATGACATGTCAAATCAGGGTTCGTAGAATTCTGTGCCCTTAGTGAAACGGATTTCTAAGTAAGCTTTTATTTCAAAGATCCTTGTTGCAATAGGTCATATTACTCCATGAGACAAAGGAGGTAGATGCAGATCATATGTTCAAGAAGGATGGCAGGTCTCATGCCACTGTTTTGTGGGTTGCATTGTGCTTTGTCAGCTCTCACAAACAATAGCAGGAAAGTAGATGGAGGTTTAAGTGTCAAACAATTTAAGTATTCAAAAATAGTTTCCTGTGGGTGAAGATCACTTGCTCTTGTGGACTGTTTTAAGAAAACATGCCAGAAGAAAAAATAGATTACTCTTAAGGGAATGAAGAGATGCAGCTAAGGATATCTTTAGTCAGTGTAGGGCCTGCTATACCCAGCATGCTATGTCCAGTATGTGGGGAGAAACAGAGGACTAAGGCAAACATACAAGGGTGTATCTGTGAGCGTATCCTCTGAGCTTCCACCACTTTGCAGGGCCTTCCCAGGACATCTCAGTTCAGCAGCTGTGGGAAAACTCTGAGAAGCAGGTTATACCCTGGTTGAATACAGAAGGGTCCAAAAATGTGATTTATGTAAGATTCCTTGGAGTATAAGAGTTCTCAGACTGGTATTTCAGGGGGGCAACTTTAGCCAAGAACTGGGTAATAATATTTCTGATTTTATTCAACAATGTTTCTGCCATCATTTATCTCTTGTAGTTTAGCTCTTTTGAGGAACTTAACCTCTCACAGCTGTCAAAATGCAGTCAGTCTTCATCTCCATCATCTGCGAATCTGATCCATAAATGCAGAGAATTTTAATTTCTTTTGCCTGTGGACAAAGAAACTTGAACTACACTGACCAACTTCACTTGTTCAAGGAGAAGGGTATTATTCCCCTTTCTGTCACTGGGCTATCATCTTCTGATACATATTAATTGTATAGGAAGTCCTCCTTTGCATTTTTTAGTACTTTTAACTCTATGCTTGCCACCAAGATGGATTAATTTGCATGGATTATTTCCAATAATTTCAATACATCTGGGATTTTGCCCTCTTTCGGCACTATTGAATTGGATTCATGGCAGTAGCTGCCCCAGCCTCATGATAATAATCAGTTGTTAGTGGCAGTTAGTCATTATATTGTGGGATGAAAAAGCAGCTGTAATGTTTAAATATCATGATTATAAGGTTAGTAGTAGTCTTCCATGATTTATGCAATTATGTATAGGTACAATGACATGTGCTTCATGTCAGGAATGTGAATACAGATAAACAAAAAGGTGTGCCACATACAGGATATATAGGTGCTTTTCTAAACAAGTTTCATTGTGTTTCATAGCAGGTGTTAATAGCATTTTACAAAACATCGTGGTAGACTTAGATAATTTTGTAGGCCTTTCTGTCTCACTGGATTAACTGGATAATCTTAACACTGAACTCTCTGGAATTGGCCGTTGAAGTTCTCTGCCCTATCTGTAGTGGTAGTTGTTACGTGATGATTCTGGTAATATCTGATGATAGGAAGTTAAAGTTAAAATTTCTATTGATAACCTATGTGAGATCTTATATACTGTTTCATTGGGTTTCAATGGTTTTGAAATCATGATACCATTTTAATCATTATACCCTTTACTATAAAAGATTTAGGTTTTTTGAAATAATTACAATAATTCTACCTGAAATGAGAAAAGGAAAAAGAAAGTCCAGAGTCAGTTTAGTGGTCTCTACTGCACTGGAGCTGACCAAGAACAACATTAATCTCTTTTTATGAAAGAATGGCTCAGTTATCTCCGGGAAGAAAGGAGAAAAGGAAAAAAGAAAAAAACAAAACAAAACCAACCCCCTCAGTTTTTTCAACCCATCTTATCCAACACCAGTTGTGTTTTAACAACTTTTAAGATAAAGGAAAATTTGAGGAGTCCGTTCACCCTCTCAGAGATACATTGCTTCCAACAGAGATGGAACCTTACAAAGAATTTTAAGGAACTGAAAGTTGTTGCTGCTATTAATCATGACTTTGAAATAAATATTGATGTTTCCAAGTGAGAAGTAGAAAACAGAGGTGATTCTCCCCCTCTGCTCTTGTGAAAGCCCAGCTGCAGTACTGCATCCAGCTCTGGGATCCCCACTACAAAACACATGGACCTGTTGGAGTGAGTCCAGAGGAGTGCCGCAACGATTAGAGATCTCTGTGAGGACAGGCTGAGTGAACTGGGTTTGTTCAGCCTCTGGTAGAGCAGGCTCCAGGGAGACTTTATAACAGTCTTCCAGTAGCTAGAAGGGCCTACAGAAAAGCTGGAGAGGGACTGTTTCAAGGTCAGGGAGTGACAGAACAAGAAACAATCGCTTTAAGATAAAAGAGGGTGGATTAAGATTAGCTGTTATGAAGAAATTCTTTATGATGAGGGTGGTGAGGCCCTGGCAGAAGGCTGCCCAGAGAAGCTGTGAATGCCCCATCACTGAAAGTGTTCAAGGCCAGGTTGGATGGGGCTTTGGGCAACCTGGGCTAGTGGAGGGTGTCCCTGCCCATGGCAGGGGGTTCGAACTATATGTTCTTCAAGGCCCTGCCAACCCAAAGCATTCTTTGATTCTATGATTCGTTTGAAGTGACTTCAGTATGTATATTTTCTAAAATATATTTTCTGTCTTTTATTATAAAATTAAATGATACACTTTTTCAGCAAATGATGAAAAAAGTTTTTTAAATGAAAAATTAACATTGCCCTCATGAAAATACATGGACTTCTTACCAAAAGCTAAACTTTTATCAGGCTTTTAGAGATGCAAATCCTATACTATAGCCTTAATCTATCTGTTTTCATACGAGCAAGTCATTTTGTAATAGAAGGAAATTGTATCAATGAAAAAACCCCGCATAATTAGGTTTTGTTGTTAAAATTTGAAACCACAAGTGTCATTTTGGAGCTCATACACTGGATTGCTAGCCTTCAGACTTTGCAGGAAAGGATTTATAAAGTGATGTTGAATAGTTTTGTTTTTCTTTCAGACACAGTTTCCTCATCTGTTAAAATGAAGTGACTATTCCCTACTGCTATTATTTACTATATAATTCATCTAAATTACAAAAAATTTAAGTTACTGTACTTCTATTGGCATAACCTATGTGGAATTTAGGCAACTGTAACTCTTCTTTTGTCTTCAAAAGTTGACTTGAGAAACGACTCTACATTTTGTGAAATTATCACTTTTGGTAGTACTCAAAGGATATCCAAGTAGTTAGAAAACAAAATTTTTGAGAGACTGTTGCTTATTTACTTTCTTAGGGTTTAATGCATTAGAAACCACTATAAAGTAATTTTTTGCAAGGTAGAATGGAGATAATAATGAATTAAAGTATTGGAGGGTTTCCTTGATGTATTAGTTTTAATTCTGCTTATAATTCGGCATGGTCTTGTCTGTGATGCTTTATTGCATGGGTAAAAAACAACTCTGTATACCAAAAAACTCTCCAGGTATTTAATTCTATGGATTTAAAACATATTACCTTAAACTCAAAAGATATTCACTGTAAAGGTAAAATATTCCAAGTATTGCACAGAAAACTGGACAACTTCTTTCAGGGTCCTACACTGAGATGTGTTTGAACACAAATCTTCTGTCTCACCTCTCAGGTCACTCTTTTACTGGATGTTGAGAAACTGGATTAGTTTCCTTTAGATAAACATTATTAGATCATACATTAGTAACATTTTCAAGTTTATCAGCTGGATAATTATGGTTTTATTTCTAATGTCACCATTGTAAACAGTGTTGCATATTAATTTCTGATATAGGTCATGCCGAAGCATATGTTTAATTTTTGCACAGTGTATTCTTTACTGAAATATAAGTATAATATAAAAGTACAGTTAAAGGCATTCAGCTGTGGTGCAGGCTGTATTATGGTGTCATCTCTCCTGTTTGTTCATAAACAGTAACAGTTTAAGCAATGTATCTGTGAACTCTAATAGATTATTCGTGCACATTTTTCTGATGCACACTGTGATAGGAGGACTGAACTGAAGTAGCTAAACTCATTTTTGCCAAAGACATTTTCGACTTGGGGGTTGAAAGAGGAGAGCCCTGACATAAGAGGCCAGAACCCTACCCGATGCTGTAACTGCTGAGGCTAGATTTCAGCTCTGTTATTGCAACAAACATTCACCAGTTGTGGAGCATTTTCCTTCCAATCCCATACCAGTGTATTTTTCTGGTGTCACTAACAAAGTCTTATTGTTTAGACTGATGGTTGGCTGGAGCCAGCCCATGCTTACGTGTGGCTTTCTGCCACAGGGTCCAATCCTGCCCAGCAATGAGTACCCTCAGCTCCCTTTGTTGGTTTCAGTGGGAGGTGGAGAACCTCTCAGGAGGGTGCTTGATGCATTGCAAGATCAGACACTGATAATTGAATCAGGCAAGACAGTGCTACAAGAACACTGTTCTCTTTCCAATTTTACTGTGCTGATGTCGAAGAGACTTTCCGCAGCACGTTTGTAAGTGCCTAGGGCCATACCCTACAAGATGGTACTTAGTATTTGCAGTTCCTGTTTGCTTCATTAGGAACTGAGGCCCTCAGCCTGTTACTGGATTGGACTTCTTTTTTTTATCATACTTTGTTGTTTCTTATGATGAGCAAAACTGATACTTCTCTCCAAATCTATTAAAGCAAATATTGTTTCTTGCAGAGATCACAGATCATCTTCTGATGATAACTGAAGTGACACTACAAACTAGGTAGTATTAGCTGTTATTATTCATAAATAAAGTGTAACGTGTATTTTAAAAGAAGCAGAATTTAAGGAAATTATAGTCCCAAATTTTTTGTAGATTTATTTAAAATAGATGGTTGGTAAATGCTTTGAAATAATAATTTCCTGGTTAAAAAGAAAAGGTTGATGTAAGAGTGAATTTAATCACATAATTTTAAACACGATCTTTCTAATACAAATAGAATTACTATAAATAGACTGTGGTTATTGTTGAGTAATGCATTCAGTTATGCTAGACTAATAACTCCTCAGCTATGTATTAATCTACATTGTTTTAATGTCAGTAAATGTTCTAATCGGCTCAGCTGTAGCTTGTGGACATAACACAGTAGCTGACTATGAAAAGTACATTTTAACTTCCCAGTTTTCCTTTAATGTTTGCTTCTTTATCCTCTCTATAAGACACATCAGTGCTTCTACTAACTTTTTTCCTGTAACACATTTTTCTTTGCTAATACTGCATGGTAGAAGCATCTGATTTTTCCATGTCAAATGCTTTTTGCATACTCTTTCATGTATGAACTCATCAGTTAACAACTGAGAACTTGGTGATGATGAATCAAGTTTCATATTTTCAGTCATCGTCTTAGTGCCATTTCTCTCTAACCAAGCCTCAGCAGGTGAGGCTGCATATTTTATTCCACCGATACAGGGCTCTTTTTCCCCAAGAATTAACATCTCGCTGCCAGCTGTGTCCTGCTTTCAAAAAGGGATGTGAAGCCCTTCTAGAACTTGAGACACAAGGGATTCCAAGGAGACGGGGAAATCAGAAACTGCCTCTGCAGTTATCATTACAAATCGCTCATGAATGAATGCTCAGAGATACTTAACCCCTATATGACTTCATCAGTTGTTCAAGCATTAATTCTACTAGTGCACCGATGACTTCATTCACAGGTTTGTGGAGAGCATATTGAAGCCCTTAGCTGAAGTGATTTAGTCAAGGCTGTATATTCGACCACACCAGAGCTAGCACTAGTTCCCAGGAGTTCCTAGTTCTTACATTTAGACCTTTACAGTACCAGAAAGAAGGATGACTGATTGAACAGGCCTGTGGAAGACTTGCAGCCCTCTAGGAGACTTAGCTGAATATAATGTAATGCTGACCATTTTGACTCAATACCAAATGGATTAGAACTATGATAAGACCTTTTTCCTTGCTGGCACTAGAAATGATAGAAAGATGTTAACACCCTTATTAGTTTCTCTGCTGGCACTAGATGTGGGAAATCTTGTAAAGAAAAGTCAGTCCCAGCTTGAAAGCATAGTGCTAGGCTTTTCCTAACAGGGCCAGAACTGCCTGGTGCCTCATATAAACCCAAGCCTTTGGAGACTTCTGGGTGAATTTTTTTTTATTATTATTTCTTACCTTTAGAAAAGGTGGTAAACTGCATGGAAAGTTTCAATACAAGATGCAATAAAAAAACTGTTGTTCTGCATGAGGAAATAATAAGATTGAAAGGAGTGAATCGTAGCTCTCATGGTATAGGAACGGGAAAATTATTTAGGTAGTAATTTATATGATTTGAACCAATGATAACTTTCTTTTCCAGCAATAGTCAGTCTCTACCATCTTCCCTTGCTCCCTCCCTTTCCAAAGGGACTCGTACTCATACGATCCTAAGTTTTATGATTAAATATGAACTCTGAATTCTGTAATCCTTCCTCCATCTCACTTTTTGGGTTAAAATGTTGTCTGGCCCTCAGCTGATTGTGTCTATCAGATTTTTTTTGTGATGTCATAAACTGAACTTGCTTACATTTTCTTTGTGGAAGCAACCCTACTCATTCTTTTTTGAGAGTGGGTCCCACACTCCTCTCTCTCCTTATTTACCAAATAAGTAGTCTATTCCCATCAAAAATAAAATAAAAATCAAAGCAAAAAAAATCCCAACCCTCTCCCCCATGAGTTATCCATATAATTGTAACAGTGACTCACTTAGACAAGAGAACAAGAGAAGAATTTCTAAACTCCAGAGTCCATTTGAAACTTTTTTATGTGGAGGAACTTCAGACATTATGGTGATTACAGACAACGTAAAATCCAAATACAGGTAGATAGATAGTGAAAGGAAGGGAGGAGAAAAAAAAAAGAAAATCAAAACCTCATATTTAAAACAATTCAAAACAAACAAAAAAGATTTAAATGTGTACCCTCATCTCTAGGCAGCCATTGCATTTTCTTCCTAGCTCTTACTTCACCTTTCTCACTTTTCTTGCGCTTAAGATATATTTACAGTAGAAGATACTTGGGCTTGATTTTATTTTCAGAAAGAAGTATGTGTTATTTTGGGGTGCTGAAAAGAAATAGCCCTAGTGTTATAAAACTGATCAGTGTTGCTACAATATATGCAGCACATCAGAAGGAACCAGCTCTGTGGAGGACTACCTTGGCAATATGCTACCTCGCCTTTGCAATGTTGTTCATATCTATACATAGTTTCTTTGGCACCACCTTAAAATAAATCTTTCTGAAATAAGTCAAGAAAGTATCAGAATTAGACTCAATATAGAAAAATACCATTCTAAATGTTCTTACGACAATATTTATTTAAAATCACCTGCCAATGTTTATATTAACATCTAGTCAACAGAGAATCACATCATAATAAGCAACTTTGGGGTCTTCATAACATTTGAAAGACAAGCTGAACTATTCTAAGCACAGAATAACATGCCATTATTCACTGTATAAGGCTTTTGTACTTGGCGTTCCTCTGATTTTATGTTTTGCACGATGCCAAGGGCTTTTCACTGTTGGAACTGTCTTTTTTGCTGTTCTCATCCTTGGCTTTGAGTCCAAGTAGAATTCATCTGTCAGCATTTGCATTTCCCATCTATTTGTCTTGGAGTTATTGCTGAGATTACTGAAAGGAGAAACTTGAGTCTGTTCTACTGCAGTGTGTAGCAGAGTTGAAATTCAAGTCATAAACTTGGTAGATGGTAGCCTTAGATACTGCTACTGGTGGGATTAAATTGGTGCTGTAGAATTGGGTGCTAGTGTCTGGAAATACTTTTTTTTCAGTATTTACTTATGAAACCATAGCTTGCTTTCTGAACTATTTCTTTCATGGTGTAGTTTTTGACAAGTAGAGAATATGAGATACTTGGCTTTTTAGCCAAATGTTTCTTTCAGTGTGGAGGGATTTCTTTAGGTATTTTCTCTAATCACTATCTCTAATCCATGGAAAAGGATTCCATGGAAATTTCTTATGATGTGGATGTGGCAAACATCTGGAGCAAAAGCAGTTAGTGTCTGCATAATGAACACATATGAAAAAGTCACTGAATATACGTATATGGATGAGTAGACTTCCAGCACTCATGGACTTGAGTTCATTTGCAGTCCCTCTGGGTCAGAAGTAAAAATCCACAGTCCATCTACCAGCAAACATATCCATTTCTTATTATGCTTTGACATACTGTTCCTCTGATAATGGGCCTATAATAGCATGAATTTGTAAATCAAAACTACAGTAAATATATCCACTGTACAATACTATCCATGTCTAAATAAACAGTTTTTTTCACTTTCACTTTTATCTTCAGGATGTCAAGCAAGAGATTAGAAGGCAATTTTCAAACTGAAGGGGGGAGGGGAACCATGATGTTATTCTGTAGAAGTTATTTGATTGCTCTTCATAGTCTTTTCATTACAATTGGCATTTAGAAACTCAACCACACATGCCGCTCCACACCTTTCTACATGATACTGTTTCTTCCTGTTCTCCTTATCTGTAACTGTGATGATGCACAGCTTTCTCCTATTTCTTTCTTGTGGGTTTGTGCAGTTTCTTGATGTTTGTGACAGGCCACGATAGGGGAAGCTTTTATCACTGTGGGGTTTGGAGGCCTCAGTAAATTGAAAATTGCAAATGAAATCCACTGGGCTTGAATTCATCAGCTATTATGTCAGATGACCTTTGGCAGCTGCTGATAAAAATGAGAGAATGTTAGCTCTGATCCAATTTTCAGCACTAACCATTCCTTTTCAAATCCATTCACAGTCAGGCAGCAGACACATGGGAAGTGAAAATGATAGGGTTTCAAGAGAGCGGCATTGTGTTGCAGATTAAGATTTTCTCCCCCTATTTCTAGAGGTCGGCCCCCAGGCCCCTGTCTGGTATCTACCTATTGTCCAATCAGTTTCAATATCTGCTTCAGAGGACATGTTAGCCATCCTTACAGATAAGTGCTTACAGGAGAAAATGTTGGACTTAATAGTTTTGCTTAGGAGGCATCAAGGGTCACAGTGTACCAATATTGACTGGCACATGTTAGTTTAATCTGACATTCTTAGGAATGCAACACTAGATTCTTTTGGAGTTGTTGATCTTTCTGAGATTTTTGTTCCCAGGTCTAGGTTTTATAAATTTTATTTTCCTGTAACTGTTTATATTCATGAGCTACTGATATTCATACAAACGTCTGCCATAGCTGGGCCCAGGTGTCCCTTACCTTATAATCCCTATTTTATGGGTTGCATAAATTATGAAACTAGAGCTGCATGTTGGTCCAGTGCTTTTTCTTGTTAAACTGGTAAGATGTAGCCATTTTGTCAGTACTTTCAACCTAGCTACTGCAGAAAAAATAACAAGCTTTCAAAACAAAATTAATGTAATAATTTTTCCAGGGATAGACATGAATTTTGTCTTCAATGACCTTGGAGTGGGAGCAGCCCCTCCCTCTGCCTTTGGCTTCCTGAAGAACAAGTGCAACTCTGCGCCTCCAGAAGTTGTTCATGAGTTCAAGGGCTGCACCCTATTTCAGAATGGCCTGTCAAACTAACACACAGTTAATTTGTGAGCACCATTTCCCATTGGCTTTTTTTCTACCTAATTTATTGAGGAAAAACATGAAACTCCAGAATCTGTTTCCTTGGAAAAATAATGTATGTCATTACAATTTCAAAGTTTGAGAATAGTACCTTCTACTGCTTAGTTCTTCAGTTTTTACAGAGGCATAGCTCCCATTGAATTCTGTTTTTAGAAGGCAGTAATGATATGTAGATTGGACTTGTTTGGACAAGAATTCAAAAATCAGATTCCTTGACTGATCACACTGTCATTCTTCAAAACATTGCTATTAGGTCTTCATTGGAAAAGATTTTCCTAATAGTCTTACCAAAATGTTTCGAGAGTATAATGCCATCTTAAAGTTACATACATTTTATATTTAACACTTTTACTGATGCCTTTAGCTAGAGCGTGAATAAATCGTTCTGTGGCTCAGCTTAACAAACAAGCAGATTAATCTTAGTTTATGTAAAGTGGGAGGATCTAAGAATTTATATTCATATTGCTAAAAATCTAAGTGCTAATTTTTAAAATAACTTTGTACTAATTTTTGTAAAGGTATTAAATAATGGAAAAAAAATATACTTGCTTCTGTGTAGCTGTTAGCGGTCTGAACACTGAAGAATGAGGAACAAACCCACTGTTTTAAAGCTTAAACTGGAATATGTACATGCACCAATTGTGTCCTTCACTAAATTAAGACTAAAACTGAAGTTGAAATAATTACATTTTATTTATTTCTCTATATAACATTGAAAGTCATGTAAGTCAGTTACGAGCCTAGCTGTACCCTTTTATCGTGGGCAAAATGTATAGTTTACTCTGAAAGCAATCATCTATTTTGCATAAGTATTTGTCAAACTTTACAAATCATCATAAGATATGAAAATTGCATAACAATCACTATTACCCTTAGACCTCTTCATACTTGAAACTTTAGGAAATCTGACTGTAGATCCAAACCTTTTCTTGCCTCTCTGTCTCTACAGATAAAAGAATAAAAAAGTTCTGTCTCAATTTTCTTCTCCATTCCCATGAATTTCTGATCTCTGCAACACCATCACTAAACTTTTTATAGTTTCTTGTCACAAATAAGGCATTTTCATCAAATGTCAACAAAGCTGAAGCATCTATCTGTTAAATGCCTCCTTATTTAAAATTGTGTTGTTGAATTAAGCTATATTAGAATAAGGTCTTTTTTTTAAAATTCCCATGGAAGCAGCAATTTGTCAAACTGACCAAGCAAAACTGGCTCGAGCTGAGTATGAAAGAAAAAGCAAGCTGGTTGGTGGGTTGAAGAGTGTTTTGATTTCAGTGGTGTTTGTGGCTTTCCCCAGAAGCTCTACAGATGTGTGTATTCACACTGTCCCAGGAGATAGACTTTTCTTCTAGGAGTCTTAGAGTATAAGGAGGTGCTGGTTTTCATTATTTGTTCATTTTTAAGCATCATTATGAACTTATTGTGACCATCTTCTTTTATGAAAAAAAAAAGAATTTGTTTGGATAGAGGAAAATACTCACCATAAGTGAGATTTGGATAACTTCTTATGGGTCCTTCAGCTGGACATTGCTACTCACATTTTACTTTTGGTTTTTAGTAGTTGCAATGGAAACAGCTGGATTTACAGTGAGAAAAAGCAATTTCAGGTCGTGCTCACAAAGCATATATTGGCTAAACTTGACTTAAATTTATCTATATCTGCTTTTCAAAGCAAATAGCAAATTGTGAAGGGTATTAACCAACATTCTTTCAGAGTTTAACAGGGTTCTTTGGAAGTTATTTCAGAAAACAGGGAATGCAACAATGAAAGCAGTTCTTTCTTTGTGAGGGTTTTTGAATCTTACTTTTGGATCTGCATTTTCTATTAAATATACCAAGTCATCTTAAAGTATTTAATATCTTAGTAAATTATGTGACACTTGAATTGCTGTATTCTGCTACTTAGAAGAGAACGTTGTTTCCTACCAAACTTTCACAGCTTTTATTCTGTTAGCAAATTAACTTAAACAGTATTAAAGGAACTTTCCTTTAAATTCTTTAAACCTGTTCCAGTAGTATGTTTAAAAGGTGCTGTTAGGGGTCATGACACCCTTAAAAGAGTTTCTATGAAAGTGAAAGTAAGTCAGACTGAGCATCTGGTGAAGCAAAATCCAAAATATGTCTATAACCCGTTATGTTTCTGAAATGCCAAGAATACTTGGAGGGCTTGAAGTGCCCAGAATGACAGAACAAATTAATTTCTCTTTGAATAAGCAATGGCTTCTGTGCAGAAGTTTTCTAGGGGCTGTTGAATGCTTCCCTACTGCCTCCCTGCTCAGAGAAGGGCAAGGGCTGGCCAAGGGACCACCTTCTCTGTTATGTCCAGTTTCTTTGTGTCTTCTCTTCATCTCCTTGTGGACCCAGTTTGGCTCCCAGTGTTTGCAAGTCTCATTGCTATGGAGTTATACCCATCAAAGGATGCGATAGAATTTAAGTTCCTGTCTTTTACATATATAAGTGATTTTAACAAAATATTTAGTAATTAAGTCTAATTCTAATATAAGTCATAGTAGTTTGATCATTTCTTTAGCACATATCCTTTCCTTTTCATAGTGTGATTGTAAATGAGGTGAAAACCTGAATGTGCATTAGGATAACTATTTAAATTCCGCATTTGTAATCTTATTTTATTATACGACAAAGTTTTGATGAATTCTCATCAAAATTGATGCCAAGTTCCCCCATGCTACTTAAGAAATGTGTGATGAGAAAGAATAGAACATTTTTCCTGCTCAGCTTACAATTTAATTAAGCTGAATAAAACCCAAGGATTAGTGAAGAGTAGAGTTGGTGGAGAGGGAAACAGGTGCCTAAATGTGCAGGAACACATATCTCAGGGATTTTTACATTTCTGTACATAAATGTTGTGATTCTAAGTGCTGTGGTCAGGAGAATAGGTGAAGACCATGCTTTAAAATAGGAAAAGTCCACATTTTTTCTTGATCCATCTTACTGATTTGTTGAAGGACCTGTTTGATTTGCAATTTGTCTTGTGTGTCATCTCCTAAACATAAACACTAACTGTATGGCAGAGTAGTACTACTTTATTTTGGGTTTCTTAGCTTCTGTTGATTCATGTATTATTTTTCATAAAAATTGTTTCCTAAAAATGGTAGCATAACCAGTATTTGCTATGGTTAAGGCAGTTTTTCAAAGTGTTAGTCATTCTCCCAGATGGTATTTCCCTGCAGTGTCCAACATGACTCACTTCTTGAAAAAACATTTTATAAACAATGTTTTTCTCATCCTGGTACTGAAAAAATAAAGTTGTGTGAAGAATTATAAAGAATAAATAAAGTATCATTTGGGGAGGGTTTATCATATGGAAATTGATGTTTGCTATCTCAGTATGTTTGCACCTTAGGAGAAGAACTCTAGGTGTCTAGATAAAATTCCAGAATAACTTCATTGAATCCAGTGGTGTTATTCCACTGCATATTGGTGTAACTAAGATTAGATTTTGGTCACTTAGTGTTTCCTGTATTTTTCACAATGTGAGTTATGCAGTTGCCATTTTAGTAGTCATGCATACATTTACCAGGAATTTTACCAGTGCCATGTCATGTAAGCAGTCTGTCTGCTGTATTATTTCTTGCTGTAGTGCGTTTAACTGCTGACTCCATCGATGAGCATTTCATGTGTTTGTTCATGTCTTTTTTTGAATGATGCATCAATGATGACACTTATACTGAAGCTTGTAGAGCAATTAATGTTGCTGCTGTTAAAGAAAATGTATTTGCATCTCTTTAATGAAGACATCTGGGGGAAATGCTGATCCTTCTGTTTAAAAATCTTTCTTTGAATGTTCAACTTTGAAGGGTTATAGATAACATTCATGTATGTGCAGATGGAAAATATACAGAAAAAGACTAAAACATGCCAAAATCTTATTTTGTCCTTGGAGTGTCCAGTCATTCCAAATTAGACAACATAGTTGATTTTGTCTCTTTACTTGAATTAATTAGGAGCCCTGAACTTGGACATTAATGTACATAGAGCCCATCCTTTCTTATGGAAAAATCACAAAGGGGAAAAAATGCAGTTAGCTTACTAAATAGTTATTCCTTTGTAGAACGATTACTCTTAAAATGGGAACTAGTAGATTGAGAAGTCTAAGATTCTCAAAAGTTCTGCAGAGAAAGTAGTTGGCCATCTGACAAATATGGTAGTTTGGCAAAGTTTATGTCTCAACGGTATTCCCTTGGCTGCCTTTCCATAGTGGTATCACATATTCCTGAAATCTTTACTTAGTGTGAGGTTTGGCTTTATCTATCCATTCAGAATTTCTGAGATGCAAAAGGTAGGAACCTCTTCATGCTCATGGACTTGTAGAGTTGGTATTGACAATGGAGTGTACCAGTGCACTCCCACCACTGAAAGGTTTCAGCCTGTAAGGAGTATCAGTAAGGTTTCGAGACCAAAGCTGCTGTTTGTTCTTCCTAATTCCTCTCTGTGCACTTGTGCACTACAGGTAACATAGTGCAGCTCTATATGATTTTGTAAACTAAAAGGCACAGTTTTCAGCAAGCTCTCTTGCTGAAATTATCAAAATTGTTGGATGATCTATAATTATAATTTTCTATCTTCATCAGGTGAATTGCAAATTTTTTTCTTTTAGAGGATGCAGATGCTTTGCAAATGACTTCTGAAAAGGAATTGTACAAAGGAATCAAGTTAATATCTTAGAAACCTTATGCGTATGTGATGCTGTTGCTCTGGTAAAATTACATGGTTAACAGTGTAGGAAAGAGTGCAAAAAGCCATGTCCCAGAATACAGTTCAACCATCAGTAATTTGTATTTCTTTTTCAAAGTGGTAAAAACAGTGACCTGAAGAAAAGAGAATGAAACCTGTTTGTTCCTCCTGTTCTGATTTTTTGTTTGTTCTCTGTTGTGCTATACATAACTATGGAACACAAGTAAGAGTTCTAAGGTTTGTGACAGTAACCTCCTTCTCACATTTGCAAAGAATGAATGGAAGGAGAGCAGTTTGCAAATACTGCAGATTTGGCAAAGATCATTTGCAGTTGACTCTATTTAATTCTTTGTTGCTCATGTGTGATACACAAGATAAGAAAGGATTTACTTTTGAACTCAGTATTTTTTCTTCATACACACGTTTATATCTGAAATTTGATAATGTTCTTCAGTGAATAATCTGCAGATCTCTTACGAAATATGCTACTCTTGGAGATTTTAGTGACCTGTTGCAAAAAAGGGGGTATATCTTGCAGCCTACTTATGTTTCATAGGCTGACCAGCATGAGTTACAAAGATATTGAATTGTAACCCCAAATTCATTTTAGTTGAGTGAAATAGTTCATCAGTGGCTGAGTTCCTGGTGAATTTTGCTTAGATTCTTTTATATTATGCTACTTTAAAGAATGGATGAGCATTACTTGCTAAATCATATTTGCAACATATTAAGTGAAGAATAATAACAAGGCTTATAATTTACAGGCGAATGAGTAATTTCTCATTTCCTGGTCTCAGGCCTGATTAATTTGCTATACTATTGTCTTTTGATAGTTTCCATTTTTCTTTTTTTATCATTTTTCAAATTGCTAATTGTTCCAAGGCACAGTAAATTAAAGCCAATTGATTCCTTCACTTGGATTTTATAGCCAATGTTCATTTTAAAGAATAAATTTGGGTTTCTGTATACATGGCTGGGAATGGATTCAATTTCATAAAATTACATGAAAACATAGTACTGAAGGATACAAAATCACCTCAAAAAGTTGTTAACAAATTCAGCATAAATTTTGAGAATTGTATTTTCTCTCTCTGGTTAAATACAGGGATATTGCAGTTTCTAGATAGCTAGCAATTGCTTGTAGGAGAATTTTTTTTATGATATTTTTTGGTTTAGATTTTTATACTCACTGGAATTGTTTCAGTGTGGTGGTGTTATTTATCAGAGCTCTACAAGGTCTCTTTCTGCTACAGTCAAATGTTGTGAAAATGCATGTGGAGCCTGGCAGCTGGGAGCGTTGATGCCACACAGTGTCTCTCTATCAGTGGCATCTGGATGTGAGATTGGCCTCCTTCCTAGGCTGTTGGCTAGCTGCACTGCTGCCTATTCGGATGTATCTGTACTAAAGCATGACAAATTTACATACATTTTGCATAAAGCTTTCAAGCTATTGCTTCTGTTTCAGGTTGCAGACTGCTACACTGAAAATTAATCAGAAAACAGAAGTATTATAGATATTCGACTATTATTCAAAAAATATATTTTAATCTATGTATTTTTTATAAATTAATCACTTGGGACTTCTGTAGTTCGTGCAGCAACAAATTAACATGGGGAATACTGTTTTCTCACTAAGTTCCCCCATCTGTGAAAGCATGACTAGGAAGTTTATGGAAAGTTATTTCATACTGGGTGGTTATCAGGTGAGCTAAACGCCATCCAGGTATGAAGCCCTTTCACACAGTTGACTACATCTGCAGAAGAGTTCATGCAACAGTTCGTGCTTAAAAACATGTTTGTAATCAACTGGGACAAAGAAATTTGATCTTTCTTTTCTGCTGCTATTAGAAAACATTGAAATGGAAAAAATCATCCAGTTGGTTAATAAAGATGTATGGCTGTGACTCTTGTAGAAGTAATGGGCCAATTCCATGTCTTTGGGGCTTTCCATTAAAGGTTCAGATTACTGTAATTCTTTTGTTCTGTAAACAAGGAAATATATTGTGGTTTCTCTCCTAGAACCAATTTAAGCAGTACTGTCTATGCCTTTTTTTTTCTTTCACATCTTCTGATGTGCTACATGATATAGCTAAATCTTTGCACATACATTGTATTCAATTACATTTATATCCAGAAGATTTTTTCTGAGGAAAACATTGAGTTTTCTTTTTCTTGCAGACCAATCTTAATGAACGTATCTGATGTTCTTTGAGTTCAGAAGTCTGTAACTGGATATAGGGAAACCTCTTCAGTAGAGTCACAGTTTTTCAGCCTGTAGGTTCTCTTTTAAATTTAATTTCTAATTGGAGGACTGGAAAGACCTCTTATGTGGACAGTCTGATGTGTTATCTGACCAACTATTTCAGTCTTTCACATACACATATGAAAGCCTGAATTAATGATTTAGTTTTGGTTTATTTTTATTTTGCCCAATAAAGGGCTTGTAAGAAGATGACAGTGACATTGCTTCATGTTTTGGGATTGAGAATGATATTGGATTGGTGGCAAAATCTGAGTTCACTGGGTTTTGTGACTCTGGGTTCATGTCTTTTCACTTGTGATGTGTAGGCTTTTTAACACATGTCTTTTTGCATAAGAATATATATTTTACAGCATAGCTATAACCATGCATGAGGACAAAAAAATTATGTTTATGCTCTCCAGACAGCATCCTGATACAGCTCTGGTTGTACCTAGGAATTTATTAGATCCTACTGTGCTGAGTATAGATCAATCCCATAAATGGATAACTTTCATGCCCCATTATTATATATTTCAGGAATTTTCTAAGACTAAATTAGTGAGACCTAAATTGTCCTTCAGAAGAAATCCATGCATCTTTTGTGGTGGAATGAAAGGAATACTAATTTCCCATAGCAGTCAGGTACATGTCACAACCACTGACATAAGAAATAAAACCGAGTCAACTCTTAGAAAATATATCTATATAAATATTTATTTGTATGTATTTATCTATGTAGGCTTATGTATGTATGTAAGTTCCTTGAAGGAACATTTCTGAGTGTCTATTCCATGATCTGGACTATTTGTGACTATGCTAAATTTGTCTGCAGTTGTGAACTCTGTGAGGTCATCTTGTCAAAACACAATTTTGAGCGCTGAAATAAATGAACAGAAGAGAAACAAACACGCTGGATTAAAACACTCTTCCAGTGTTGTCAGATAATTACCAAAAAGAAAGTGCCTACACTGGAAATATCAATAACTGTAATGTGGGAGATTTGTTAAAACACGCAAACTCGCTCTCCACTGACTGTCACTAATGTTTATTCGTCCGGTGACTGTTAATCACACCAAGTTTACAGTCCCGTACAGCACCTGTCACAGGTGTTGATCATTAATCAGCTATTACAGCAGTTTATTCTGCTGCTGACAACTTGCAATTTTCTACTGATTCAGCTAGTTTGTCAGGTGGGAATTATGGCATAGCACATGTGACAAAACACATCACACATTTCTCTCTCTCCTCTCTCTCTCTCTCCCCCCTTCTTTTTTTTTCTCTTTTTTTTTTTTTTTTTCATTTTCAGGCTTCTCTCTCTTCCTCTCTCTCCCCCTTTTTAGACAAACAATATCTGGGAACTCAGAAGTAATAAGGCGGAATGTATAATTAATTACCCAGCTTGCTCTAATTAGGGATGAATAAGTTGTGTCCCTCTCATCATCACAAATGTGGTGATGGGTAATACCAGTTTATGCTGTATTAACTGCAAATATGCAATCCTTCTGAGAGCACTTTTGTTGATGAATTTGATGAATGTGACAATAATTAGCAGAGACAGATGAGAGCTAAATTACTACTGACAATGTAATGCTATCCCGCTCGAGGGTCTGAGAACGTGGCAGGCTAACATGGCAGGGACCAGGGCCTCGTTTCTAATTAATAGTCGTCTTTTTTTTTCCTTTTTTTTCTTTTTTTTTTTTTTTTTTTTGCCAGTGGGGAAAAAAAAGGAGGAACGGTAATTGTTTTCGTCAAAGGCTGCAGGGAGTTATCAGGGTAATAAAGTTAATTAGCAGAACAAACATCCTTTCACTGCCTTACCAGATTGAGGAAAAGAGGGTAATTCAAACTGCAGAAAGATATGACTAGATGAGATGATAAGGAGAAAAATTTTACACAGGAGGCTAACATAGAAGAATAATATTTTTTTCTTCATTTCTTTTGGCTTAGTCCATGGAAAGGAATTACACATTCTCTTCTTTCAGCTCATAAAGTTGCTTATGTATAAAACTTTATTGTTATAATTTCTGCAGTGGATGGGAAATGAAGTGAAGAAAGATCATATTACATTGTTCAGTTTTTCCAGGGCCTTCCAAATAGCAATTGTTTTGTTACATTATGTGAAATTTCCTTTTTTATTAAAGTGACTTTTCCTAATATCCACGGCCCTGTATTGATCTCATAATGTTCTTCAAAACGAAACCTGTTTTTACTTCGTCTCCAGGTTTTCAATGGACTCATTGAGTGTGGCCATTGTACTAGGTTCTGAAGTAGCTAGCTCAGAGTTTGAATTAGTTGATGGATTTCTTTGAGTAGCATTTCTTTTACTATCCTCTAGTGTAAGTATGAAAAGAAAGTCCTTGTTCCTGCCAGCATTAATGCATGTGACTAGCTTTATGCATGAGTAGTCCTATTACATTTGCCTCCATTCAGTTACTTGTACACATAGGCAGGGCCAAGGTCCAAAAGGAGAGACTTTCAAAAGTAGTAACATTGAGGGTTTTAGGTTACTTTGGATGGCAGTTCTTATTCTCACATATTTTCAGTGATGTTACCTACCATTTCTCTTGCAAGGTTTTGGCCTACCTCCGTGATGTGGCTGGCATCATACTGTACTGTGTTAGTACATGCTATTAATGTGTATGGGCTTCCAGCAGGATTTGTAAATGCAGAGGGATCCACTGAAGCAAAAATATGTTCATGTGATAAGGTATTGGGAAACTTAGTATGAAATACCAAATCAGGGCGTGTCAACTGCTGAGAGATGTCTGACCATGTTACATGCTCTTACTGTCCACCTTAAGGTCAGGTTGGAGGTCACTGAAGGTAGTCTACTATCATAAGCAGTCTACCTTGCATTTGCTATGAAATAAAAGTGAAGGTGTAGGTAGTGACTAAAGACCAACTAATATCCTGTAAGATTCCACTACCCAATAGTATAACATGCTTCTGTCTGTACCTTTGGTTATCAGTATTGCATTGTCCTCTTAAACCATTGTGAAATAACTTCTGACAGATGCTTAGTCTCCTCCTGGCACATAAGGTGGAGTGCATTGTGGGATGTTAATGGAAAATTATCATGGGTTACAGTCAGCTGCAGGGCTCTCTCTTCCAAAGGGAAGGAGATTAAACTGTCTTACACTGCACAACACTGAAACAGGATCCCAAACCTGGGAGTGATCCAGGTCTGATATTTTAGTACGTGTGATGCAATGAGAGTGTTGTATATTTCTAATGCCAAGCAGCCTCTTCCTTCAACACAAGCAGAAGGACGCAGAGATTAGTGCTAGTAAAACTCTTGGTGTGACTACACCCAAATTCCTTATATTTATCTTCTGAACCCCATGCAAGACAACTGAACTTAACATAAGTAAAGCTGGACTTTCAGCCTTTGTGTCTCTGGATGTCTCTCCCTGTTAACAGGCAATTATATGCCCTGCCTTTATCTGTACCCACTGAATGAAAATGCACAAAGATTGTGAGGCTTTCCATAGTAGAAACATCATATAACCATGTAGAGCAGACAAGGACATAATCCTAAGAAAGTTTCCCATTAACTTTTCTCATAACTGAAGACAACTCAGCTTCTGTAATCAATTACTGTCTCTTTTATGCCACTTTCTGTCTCAGGCTGACCTGAGCCAACCTTTTCTCAACCATTTCAGTCAGCAATGTCTTTGCCCTTCTTCCCTTCTGTGCTCATCTCTCTATTTTAACTTCCTTTTTCTTTATTCTAGCAACTATCAGGTGTAACTTGTGCTATGTCAAAAGTGTGCTGGCAAATGCAGTTACTGGCATTGAAACAGCCATTCAGTTTCATTTACAATCATGTTGGTGACACTTTCTATATTTGTTAATAGAACTTGTAAAGGAGAGATATAATATAGAGCAGAGATTAGATAATGTTTTTTCATGGTTCGTTAGGCGTATGTTGGCTACTGCAAAGGGTTGCATATTTTAATAGGTGCAGAACTGGAATACTGGGACTCCCAGCAGAGTGGATGAGGCAGTATGGAGCTGCTCAGGATCAGGTACTTTTCCACAGTCCTGTTCTTTATTAACAGTCTGTGCAGGGAAAACTCCTTGTCAGGAAGTAAAAGCAACAAACTATGACCAACCTATTAAGAAAAAACTGTGCATTATCTCCTTTAATAACTTTTCACTGTAAACATAATTTGTTAATATTAAGGAGAGTAGAGTTGTGTGTTCTACATCTTTGCCTTCTGTCTTCAAACTCTAAATGATCAGTGGAGAAAAATATAGACCTCCAGTGGCCATGGTATATTACAGTTCCACAAATTAACATTATCCAAGCAATTTAAAATATTATCTTTGCAGAAGACTTTCTGCTTCTGTTAGAAAGTTCTGTTTCTTCAGGTTCAATGCTAACAGTGCTACTGGTAGTGTAGTACCAAAATACTGTAGTGAGGAGTGTGTTGACTGTACCTTGAGCTTCTTACTCAGTGGAGCTTCCTAAACATATCAGCACTTGAGCTGAAGTCTTTCCTGTCTGTGCAACCCCCCCTTTTAAGATCCTGAAGTGGTTCTGTTTATCTTTGAAACCTTCCACAGCATTGCCCTGCACCACACTGAAGCTTTCTGTCTGTGTGCAGAGTCCTGTGCCTTGCCCCTTGTAGCTGCTGTTGCCATCATCAGCTTCTCATATGCAGAGTGCAGCAGTTTCTCTCCCAGTCTCTATACCTGAACTATTATTTTCCTGATACTGTGTGGAAAGTCCCTTCCTCCTGGGCACTCATCCTTCTTCCTTCAAAGATCAGAGAAAGCAGAAGAAATAAATTTTTAATATAACACGATTATCAAATGAGCCACCATCACAACTACTGTTAACGTACGTTGCCTCTCTCTTTTCAGTGCTCCTGTGTCTTCCATTGTAATGACCTGGAGAAAGGGACTTTGTGCTTTTCATGCCCAGAGAGCGCTGCTGTGTGTGCCAGCAGGTCGGCAATACCTTAAAGAATATTTTAGCTCATAAGGACTAGGAAACTGCCCTGCTATTTCAGTCGTGTTTTTCCTCTCTGACTACCACAGCTGACACTAACTCTGATCTTCTACCTGAAAACAGATAGAAGAAACCATCCTTGATATTATGGGGTTCATTGGTTAGTATATTTCTGCCTCTTGACATACCTTTTACAGCTGGTTCATGAAGGGAGTATCTCATCACGCTTATTGATCCAGGGATGGTTTGTAGCTGTAGATTAACTGAGTTTATACTTTTAAAATTTGGGGAAGTTGAAAGTCCCTCAATATTTAACAATCCATGGTTTCTCCAGAGTCTTTAATTGTAAAAAAGGCTTTGGGAATTGGATGAACATACTTTAATTATGAATCTTTCCTTTATTAGTACTTTTGACTTTGGCTCCAGTGAATAGGGTTTGTCCAGTGTGTGGAAGCTTGCTGTTATCCTTAACTTAGATGTGCATAAGAACATAGTTAAACAAACAGAAAGGGCTCAAGTTCAAAGATTTTTAGTGATAAAATTATTTAAATGTTCTTTTATGCAACTGAGATACTGTAGTGCTGTCTAATGAAATGACAGCACTGCATAAAATCATTAAAAACTGCATGCAAACAAATATTTGTACACAAGGTGGTGATGTTAGCAGCCAGCTTCTTTTTATTAACAATCCACAATAAATAACAACATATTGTTTTGGCTCTGAGGTATCTTAACTTTGACTACTTCTATGTGGACATATCTGAAATATCAGCAAGAACACTGTGAACTGGTCTCAAGGTATCAATGAAAAAATAACTGTAGAGCTTAAAAAGTCTTCATATCTTTCAGGGCTTCTCATTTTCTTATGACATAATTGCACCATGAAAATCACATAAAACTTCAAATATAATGATGGTAAATGCAACATGTATCAGAAAAGGTAGGTAACGCAACCTTTTATTAAAGATATCTTTATTTTAAATAATTCTCATTCTACAACTAAGTGGTTTAAAAATAGCAGCAGTTAAGACTGACTGGGAAGAAAGTCTTTCTTTTTAAACTGACATAGAACAAGGATAGCGCTAAAACCAAGGAAAGGGGTAATAAATAATGACAACAGATGTTTGTAAACCTTTTGCTCCTGTGTTCACTGTTTCCATGTGTTTTCTTGTCTTGATGTGCTGTCAGCCTTCTCTCACCTGGGACTAGTGATATCTTATCAAAGCCTAAGCAGTTCCTCTTCACAACAGGCAGATAATAGTGCCTTTCAATTTATCATACTAGAAGTCTAAAAGAACCATGGGAACGATTGGTCAGGTGACAGTTTGATGGACAGTTTGACAGCCCTTAAAGCATCATGGGAAATGGTTGTCACCTGATTTTTCAGAGCAACTGGGGAGATAACCTTCAGCATGACAGGAAAAACAAAAATCTGAATATTTGTGTAGGGTTTGCTAACAGCCATAATGCTCACTTAAGTGATAATGAGGATGAATTTAGATTACGTGAAATGGAGTTATCTGAGCTGGGATCTGTTTAGCCTGTAAATGTTTTTGACATCTTCAGCTGCTTTTCAACACTTTTACTGAATATGTAATTCTTCAAACAGAAGTAATGTAAGGCGTGCAGATAGATTATTTGTTTGTATTTTGTCAGACTCCACACAGCATGTGTATTGTCTGCTGGATGAAATCAGAAAGACAAAACTAAAAAATTTTACTCCTTCCTTTTCATATTACTGTTTGGACTAGTGAAAAAAAAAATCAGTCCTTACTGTGAAATGAATCTCTCTTCCTGGCACTATTTTAGTGTAAACCAGACAGATGTTTTCGTCTGAAATCACCCTCACAATGGCCACTGCTGTGGACTCCTGCTGAGATTAACAAACAGGTCAAATATTGACCTGACAAAGACAATATCCTGCTCTTAGGTCAAGACTGAGGCCTTTGAAAAGAAAATATGTAAATGCCAGTATTGCTGCCACCCTGGTTTTACTGCCATGGATAAATGCAAGATGCAATTTTGTAGGTAGTGTGGTTCTGGAACTTTGTGCAAACACTGAAAAATAAAATCTTGAAAAATAAGAGCAGAACTGTAGGATTTGAAGGAGAAACTGGATGGTAAAAATGGGTACGACTTTGTTTTTATCACCAAAACCTGAATACATGCTGTGTCTGTGATAGATTAAATCAATGTAGAGGTCTCAACGTTGTCCTCCAAGAGGAACAGAAGAGGTTGACGTTATGAGTGAACTCCATTTGGGAAGAGCCAATAGTATGACTCAACTGATCAGTAAGATCAGGATGAGATGCTTTGGAAACCATTCCTATACCTATTTCAAAACTATGGAGATAGTTTGAGCAAGTTACGGAAGTTTCTTACAGCTTTTTAGTTCATCTTCTATTGCACGTTACAGGCTGTTTCTGTCTGATTCTCTATTAATCTAACCAAGATGCCATTACATTCCTTCACTCTTCTTGTTGTATTAATGATACCCACACCGGCTGCAACCATGTTTGCAGTTCTGCACTTACGTTGTGCAATAAGTCTTTGGTTTCCGCTTGTTTTCTGTTCCCTCATCTCTATTTTGTTCTGTTGCATAAAAAATGACAGATACATCTTCAGACTGCAGAGCTGTGTTCTATGCAGCTTTCAGCTAGTATCCTGCCATCTTTCCACTTTAGAGTCCCTCTTTGAAAGCACACTTCAATGATTTTTCTGGTGAAGTTTGTAAACTACGTCTTTCTTCTACAAGAAGCCATATATTTATGATCACTGACTGAAAAAGAATAACACATAAATTAGTAAGTTTTTTCAGCATTAAATACGTATTCGGTCCCTTTTGTCTTTCCAGAGGCAAATTTTAATATATTGTCAAAATTTTTAGCAAGCTGCAGATACTGTTTGAGCGAGCCATTAGAAATTTCAAAATTTCATTCAGAGCACATTCAGTATTTATGTTATGTAAAATCTATTCTTAGTTTAATCATAAATAAAAACAATGTTGTCCAGATAATTTAGCATATTTTCTATTATAACTGTAAACTGTAACTAGGATTTTTCAGTAAAATGCTTGTATTTCAATCTGAAACCAGCTTATTATTGGGGTTGCAGTTTAAAATAATACTTTAGGATGTGACTGTGTTCAAGCATGCATAATATGTCTGCACACACATCCCACTCTACACTGCCTGAATATCAGTATAGCAAGGTACAAGCTAACTGCATGCTGGTTGTGCCTGTGGATGTCCACAGTACTGAACGATAGACTGGCTTTGGCCAGGCCATGGCAGATGGTGTGTTTGGATGTGGGTTTTTCCAGATGAAGGTAGAGAAATCTCTCTTTAGGCTTTCACAGCTTGCCATGTAAATACTATTGTTCCGGTCAGCTCTGATTTATATCCAAGGCTATGGTAAGATAAAAAAGGGCCCTTACCCTTCTGTCACAAACTCCTCTTTGTTGAAGTTTCTTTTGTCAAATAGCTCATACTCTGACTCATCTTTTTTCAATACTGTGTTAGTTTCAGAACTTGGTACTGTTTTACTCAAATTATACTTTATATACCTTAATTACAAAGTTAGTATTTCCTGGGTAAAGATTACAGACTTACTATTTAATTTAGATTTAATATTATAAAGATTTAATATCATTTTTGCATATCAGTACTGAAAGAATCATCTAAGTTGGGGTTTTCTACATTGCTTTTTAAAAATAATTGTAAAATCTCCTACTGTAAATGAGTTTAACAAAATATTTCCAAGTGTATCCACAGCTTCTACAGAATGCAAGTTGCAACTAAAGGTTTTTCCCTCTGCATTTTTGCAAACAAACAATGTGGTTGTCAGAGAACCTAATCAGTATTTGAGCTGACAAACAACCAAACAAAAAAGGTATTTAGCAGGGCTTCTGATTTCCCTAATGACAGAATATACCCATCAAGGAAACTCAGTAGCAGCTGCTCCATTGTGTTAAAGATTTGAAGATGTCTTCGTGTTAAAAAAGTTCGGATGGTTTTCTTTACTTTCACCAGAGAATATGTAAAGAGGCATTTTTATTTCTTTTTGATGTGGGAGGAGAGAAATCAGCTGATTAGCCAACTTAACACTGCTTTCTGTTACTGTGTGCGCTAAGTTCTTCGGTTTCTACCTCTTGTGTGTCAATTGTGATCAGATAACTGCTGATAAGCAATGCAGCTTTCTCCCTGGGTTCTCACATAACATCCATGTGGAAAAACTCCAATGTGCACCCTGAGGAAAAAAGGAGAACCTTCATCTGGTTGCAGGTGACAGTTTCTTGTATGGTTAATTCACATCCCCTTTATTGTTTTATTGTGGCTGCTTTAATATTTTAAGTCCATAGCATCCATTGCCATAATGTGGTGGGGTTTCCAGATACTTCAGATGAAATACATATACTATTTGCATGGTTGGGTGAACATTTAGATCTGTTTTCCGCTTGAGGTGGAAAATCTTTCTTGTGTTAAACAAGATAGATATTGATAAGAACACAGATACTCATCTCAGCTGAAATCAATGTTTGCTTGTAACTGATTACAGAATTCTCTGATTAGCAGCTAAAGGAATTCAGTGATAAAAGTGTGAAGACTTGATTCATCTTGATTCGTCTGGGTAAAGAGAAAGAGTTGAGACTAGTTGTGAATTGTAAAATCAGAGTGAAAGACTTGAACAAGAGAGGGAATGCAGGATAAACCAAAATTAGTTGTCTAAAACAGAGACAGGAGAAACAATAAGTGATCGAAGAGAATGAAACAACAGATTAGAATGGCTTCAGTGAAGAAGGGCAGTTTTGGAAGTAATAAGAATAAAAATTCCCAGGAAAAATCTGGAACCTTGACTGGGGCAGAAAAGCCTGTTTGTCTGTCATAGCCTTAATCCCAGAATTTCACAGTCTTCTAGGCATTACACTGACTTAATGATTTCCACGTATTTTGAAGACATGGTCAGAGACTCCAGAGGTCCATTTATGCTGCTCTGAAATTGGTAGATTCTTATATCCAGAAGAATCAAAGTCATCAGAGAAGGCTGGGAGAATGATGCCTGCAATGGCAGCAGATTTTACCCAGGCAATGAAAGCCTGAAAGGGGTTTCTGTGTTGCATCATTGTGTCACAAGCGACTGTTTTCAGATTGTGACATTTGTAATACTTTGGTAGAATTAGATATGCTGATACTCAGTGGAGACATCCTGAACTTGCTTTGGAATCAGAAGTTGGATTCTTAGCTATAATCTGTGCAGCCAGGATGTCTGCAGTATCGGTCACGCTTAGGAATATTGGGAGGAGAAATGGGAGAGCTGTTCACCGAATGAAGCACTTGGCCACTTCGCTGTTAAGTGCTGACAATTCCTTAAAACACTTTTACCAGTGAAGAAGAGTGTAAGTGGGATTCCTGATCTTGGGTGTGTATTATGTAGAATATTTAGCACTTTGTGAGTGTACAGAGCTTTAGAAAGAAAAGAAGTGTTTGTTTGCTGGCATAGGATGCGTCCTCACAAGAGGAGCTGTATGAGTGTACACCTGTACTACCTGTTCTTTTTTGAAGTACTTCACTGCTGCTTTTCAGTGTTTGGTGTTTTGCTGGTGACCTGTAGGCACTTAGCCTTAGGATGAAGCATTGTCTACCACAGGCAGCTCGAAGGACTTGAATTTGTAGTTTCAGTAAGTGTTGAGATATGAAACAATAAGGCATAGACACAACATAGTGGATGACTTCCTTGCCATTTCAGTCTTTGTTTTCTATTGTTGCTGTTGATGCTCCTGCCTCTCTTTCTGCATCTGGCATACATTATGGGAAAATACTGTACATATAAATACTTTAGATATGCAATAAGTACTTATACAAAGATTCTTTAAGGTTTATGGTAGGTGTACTTAGAATTGGATTGAGTTCAGAGGTCTGCTTCACTGATAGAAAATTCAGAGTGGTCTTGATGAGGTGATCATTTCCCTAAAAAAGCAGCTCCATTGTCAAGTCCTGCTTGTTTACATCTAATCAGGAAACTGGAGTCAAAATTTAACTTAATCTAGAGGTCCACCCATATCTTCTTTTTCAAATCTGAGGAAAATGATTGAAGTAATGCATCTGGGGAGTTTTACAGCTTTTGCCTTATCAGCATCCCCATCAGTAAGAAAGTGTTAGTGAGTTCATTTATGAACTCATTATTGTGCCCTGAAGTGGACACAAAATCTATATTAACTTATTGCTAGAATGCTGAATTTAAATTAATTTGTCTTAATTGAGACAGCTTTTTTGGTTTTGATATTTGAAGAGAGGATTAATTCATAGACATCTCTTATCTTGCCTTGGTTAATGATAGGCTCAGCAGTTTGGGGAAATGAAATGAACAGGCACAGGGGTCACTGTCATTATCTGGATCATTTCATGTGATGCAAATTAAGTCAGGTATAATGCTGCAGCTAATACTGCATATAGTTCATTTAGTGAAGGCTCTCACATTGATCAGTTTTAATTTTGGTTCAAAAGGCTCATATTGCTGTCTATAAGGTGATGTCTTAGGTACCAGTCATGTACAAAGAGTAGACAGTAGGTATGGTAGCTACTTTCTTTTGTTTGTTCTTGATTCTTAGACAGTTTTTGCAGATTTGGGGTTTGGTAGGGAAACAGGCATGTTGCTCGTGGGTGTTCGAAGGGAAGAAAGGTTGCCCAGTTAGCCAGATATTGTTATGAGCTGCAGTCGTGCAACCTCTTTGCAGCTACATCTGGAATTGATACACAGGAAGATTATTTAATTATTGAAGCTGTAGTAGAGTGGAAGTGCTGCAAGCCCTGGAGTTTAGGGGTGACTATGAATTGACGTTAAATGCACTGCATTCAGAAGCTGATAGTTACTGTGCACATTTTGTCTATGAATCTACAAACACTCCAGTGACCCAGTTACACCTTGTTGTTTATTTTCTATTGATTTTCATATAATACTTCAGATCTAATACTTGAGATCAGATTTTCATGGGGAAAGAAAAAATATTGCTTTGTTATCCCTATCTTTCACCACCTTGGTCATGGAAAGGAATCTGAGAGCCAGTGCAAAGTACTGCCAGAGCATGATAAATATCCTTCAGCAGAGATGAAAATTAGGCTCTGACATGTTTCTGGCACAAGCAGAAACTTTTAAACAATGTTGCTGTTATTATTTTGCTTATGAGGAGAAGCTTTTACCGTGAGACTAAATCACTTATCACACATTTAATTAAAACTTTAGAGCTTTACAAGGTAGAAATCTTCTCTAGTTAGCAGAGATGGGAGCTGAAAAGTGAAGTGACTTAATCAGTGCCCAGTAGCGAGTCCTCAGCAGTTCTTGGACTCACATGCAGGAATCCTGCTTTTCAGTCTCATCTGCTTAATATTTGGTACTGACTGTGGCTATAGCAGTTCCATCAGCATTATCCCTGGCTTGCACCTGTTTTTCAATGATGGGCTCTAGTTGTGACATTTCATTAGTATGTGCAGATTTTGTTAGCTTTCAGTGCAAATGGCCCTCAAGTTATTTTACTGTTCTTTTTCCTTCAGTAAATAGTATAAGGCCACACCAAATTTATTAATATTATTATTATTATTTTGCTAATGCACTATACTGTGTATTTGATAGTAAGTAGTTTCACATCTGTGGCTGAATGATAGAAGCTAAAGCTGATATGGATTTTCTATTTTCCATCACCCCATATCATTTGTAAACTCTTTAGTTCTGTAAAAGATCTGCTTTAAATAAATAAATGTATCCTGACTAATCCTCTTTGAATAAGTGGAAAGCATTTAATCCCATGATTCTGTAAATCCAGGGTAGCTGTCAAATTGTGTGTTCATTTTTCTGTATTATCTAAATCGGTTTGTATCAGATCTTTCATTGAAAACAACAGTTTGTTATTTGGATTAAACACCTCTCATGCTCTATAACCTTTCATTTAAGAGTCATTTGCATCCCTTTTTTTGGCTGCTACTTCAATCATCTGTATTTTAACAGTTCTTTAGGAATATTTGCAGCTAAATATTCGCACTGTGTTTAAAATTGCTTTTTTTTTTTCAAATTGCTAACACTTCTTCAGGATCTGAAATTCAAACTATTTTTGTTTGTGTCACCAAAAGGCTGAATTCATTTATCAGTTTTCAATTTAAGAAAATAAAAATAGATGATTCATGAACTTCAGTTCAAATTTTTTTAAAGTGGTTCATTAATTGAACAGCAGCTGGGGGGAAAAACTAATCAGCTCATTTCAACTCGAATAGCTCATTATCATCTTGTCTGATGAAATCTTTGGAGGCTGGTTTCATGGGAAATGGGTCCTTCAGACAGTTGCCCCTCAACTGCCTGGAAAAAGGTCAATTGACCCCATACAGTGATTAAAACTCATATTAGGACATGCACTTCCATTTTTTAATTACTAGGGATAGACACCCTCATGTTGCCTTTTGACATGAAGGAAATATTTGGGTTCTTTCAGTTCTTGAGCATAGTTTCCAATGGCTGAGACTGAGAAGTAATAATTTCTAGAACCGGTAAATATGAGGTGTATTTTCCAAGTAGCTGGTAAATATCTTAACTTTGTCCACGGGGATGTAAAAGATTGCATCTCAATTTTAGTATGCAATACCCAGAGTTGGGCAAGATTTGGTTTGGGAATTAATGAGGTTTTGGAGATGGTGTACGTAATTCAAGGCCAGATTTTACTTCTCGAACTTTGCAATCTTAATAGCATTGTTTTAGGACAAACCATGTTTTAAATATGTTTCCATTCAAGTAGTATAGACTCATAAATGAATGCAAAAGATGGAGAGTTAAGATTCCTGGATTCTGTTCCCTGGTGTTGTTTGACCTGGGACAAACTTCGTGTGTCTTGTTTTGAGACTGTTAAAATCAAACTTTCTTATAACCATTGTTATGTTAAAGTTCCATCCCTTGTTTTTTTTTGCAAAGGGCTTTGAAATGTCTGGGTGAGATGTGTGAGAGATGTATAAACTGTAGTAGCTATAATTTTAGTATTAGGTTTTGCCAGTGATCAGCGCTGCGCTACAGCAATAAAACTCTCTAACTTTTAGACAGTAAACGCTGTTCTTTAAAGTTCAGATATCCAAACATACTTTTCAATATTTCTGCTAAATGAAGAAAAATGCTATTATTCAACTGTAGCGTTTGACACTTGATAAAGCTTAATTATAAATATAAAAGCAAGTTCTTTTTTTCATTATCTTGGAGGGGCAAAGTAAGTTTATTAAGTAAGATATAAGCAAGTGATGGATTTTAAGATTTCTCAAGCCTGTCATGTATCCTTGCAGTTTTTCTTTCAAACTGTGCAGACCAGCAGAACATAATTGATGTCATGGATAACTAATAAAAAAATTTTAAAATAACCCTGGCACACTGCTAGGCAGAGTACTAATTTTTATTAATTAAACTTATTGTACATCTGCTATGAAGTAGTTGATGAAAAATCTTCTACAAATTTTGTAATTAAAAATTGTAAGGATGGAAAGTGCTGAAAAATAGATGCTTTGTTTGAGCTTCCACGCCAGCACACACTTTCAGTAAGAAAAGTAAGGCTTGTTATAAAACTAAATCTGGCTAGGATTTAAAATCCTTTGCTATACTTTTCCACAATAAATATTAGATTTCTTCAAAAAGAAAGTCTGTATTTAAAGCATTTTTAGTGAATAATTAACTTTCTCAGGGAAAATTTATACAAAACAACGACTTTCTAATCTTCCTTTTAGACTGTGGGGGGAAATATGTGCTTTAATAATGATCCTATTTATAAGTCTTTTGTTTATAAAAAGTTGTTGGTACTACCAGCATATGGCGAAAAACTTGAAAAAGTTCTTTCTGCTTTTCAATTTATAATTTCACTTAATAACAACATCAGTTTCTCACAACAGCATTTCTTTTTCTTTGCCTTCTAAATTCTAAGCCAATAGAGTTTAGTGGATTATATTTTCTAGTTTCTCTCTGCCACCATGAGGGCAAAAAACTCCTTTTCTGGGACACGTTGTGAAGTTAACCTTACCTAAGAGCTGAAAAGTTGAGCGTATTGGGTGTGCTTCATAAATACATGCTAAACTCTGAGACACATCAGTAACCTAATTAAATAAAAATCTCTCGTGAAAGCTATTGGCTTCATTTTCATCTGCTGTCTCAGTGCTTGAGAGGAAAATCGGGGCTCTTCAATCTTCCGTTGGGAGCAACACATAGGTAGAATGCGACTGTCCTGGGCAAATAAACTTTAACTCAGCCCCAAACCCAAGCAATTCATACTGTTTACATTCAAGATCCTATCTTCTGTGTAGTAAATGTGTGCTGAAAAATAATTCTGGAGCACTGTGTTTGGAAACTCCTTAAGTCTCTCTCTTTCCATGCACATGAGATATGTTTGCCTGATATAATGTGGGTTTTAGCCTCTGCTGCTGCTTAGCCAAACATACTGAATTTCACAGGCATTTTCACATGAAAGTAATGAATGATCTGCTGTGACTTTGTAAATATGTAATCTTATCCTACAAACAAGTAACTTTGAGTTTTATATACTCACTATAGGAAGAAAATGGCTATTTAACTGTGGGGAGATGAAATAAAGATACTGCACAGTAAATAATTAAAAGTTATTTATCTTTATTTCTAAATTGTCAGGTATATGATGAGATTAAGTAATTTCTTGCCATTGATATACAGTTTCATTGTTACACAGCATTGCAGCAAAGTACCTTTTCCACCTTCCTCCATAAACTCTATTTTGATTCTGCCCTGAGATCAGCAGATACGTCTGGATCTAGATGTTTGTCTGTTATACATTAATTGTGCTCTTCAAAACATGGCTTTGAGCTTCCAGTTTTTTCTAACAACTGTGTTTTATAGTAGTATTGGTGACATGAAAAAGAAGCTTTAAAAGAATAGAGCATAACTAAACAAGAGTTGTTCAGTGACCTTCTCAGCATGTGTCAGGGAGTTGAGTATTAACTTACTTTCCCCCCTTATAATTGCTATAATCATGGATAATTCCTGTCTGGGAGATCCATATTACAATCAGTTTCATACTTTGATACAAGTGAGTTTTATGGGCATGGCTACCAAATAGTGAAGAGATCATATTTCAAATCTACAAGAATCAAATCCTGTGCCCACAGCCAGGCACCTCACCTACTGCAGTGGTCAGACACCAGAAGAGAAGCATCTGATGAAATGATGCAGGTGAGCACAAAATCTGTGTTCTCATGAAACTTAGGAGCACCATGGGAACAGAACTTCTGTATTTTAAAATTTTTGTAATATTCTAGTTTTGCTTCCCACACAGTTAGGTACTTCACTGAGCCAGTTTCAACATCACATTTGTCAGGAGCATCAGAGGAATCGTATGGCTGATGCTCACAGCTTCAGTTTCGTGCTATTGGCTCCCTTTGCTGCATCCTGTTCCTAAATGTGGCTTTGCAGCAGGCTGGCAGACCCCCAGCCCTTACCCCTCCTAGTGCCACCACAATTACACTATGAGTGTGGAACACCCACAGTATGGATCTATGGAGTAAAAACAACGGTGACAGATGTGGAGTAGTGACTCTGTGCAGTGTGATGACTTCATTAGGTGCTCCAATGGATAAAATGACCTCGAAGGAAATGGCAGTTTTGTCCCAGGGACAAGACCTTTGTGCTTAAGTGATACCCATATTTTTCATTCACTTGCTTTGGTGCAGATCTTTATGAATGATAACTTCTTCACCTTCTTCTAAACTAATAGCTCTGTGCAGTCCCTGGTTGCTGCCAGGCCATGGGCAGCAGGCAGCGCAGGCGCTGTGTGAGACCTCCCCAAAGTCTTAGTTGCAGTCTCCAAGGAAACAATGGGATATATAGGATTTTGTGGCTGCAGAAGACACAATACCCAACTACTGTGCACTCCTGGTATAAGTGGTTAACTCTGAATTTTATATGCCCAAATGCTCTCCATATTTGTTTCAAAGTGCATGTTTTGAACTGAATTGGCACTTTTGTGAAAGTGCCCTATTGACAATAGGCAAGGTATGCTCGGTAAATCAGCTCCCAGTAGTTCCACCAAGAACTGAGTTCAATTAATGTGCCTCATTCTTGTCAGTTTGCTTCTGCACATGCAATCAGAAACCATGCATTTTTTATTAAGATTTTTTAGATTCAGTCCTCAGATTTTGTAAAGATTAAAGCAGAGGAGGAATGGAAATGTCTATATTTTAAATCAAAAATTCAGTGGACACAATTTTGATGATGAATGCTGTAGAATCTCTCCAAGAAACTGAAAGTTAAACACATTGTAAGTAAAAGAAAAAAATGTATTTTGTAATTGTTATTCATTTGGGGGGGAGGGGGGAGAGGGCGGGTTGGGGAGGAAAGAACAACAAGATTTAAAGAAAAAATTCAATTTCATCCAGGTACAATACTCATGAAAAATTAATATTTTATTGAGAAAAAGCCCTCATGCTGTTAAGTTTAGTTGGGAATTAAATTTTGCTGGATATTAATGTAGGTTTTTTCTTGAGTTATACTACTTTTATTGTGCAATTTGAAGGGACTTTAAAAGAATCTAGGCTTCTATACTGAAATAGAATTAATAATCTAAATAAATATTTTGTTTAAATTCTGAGAATTACAGGTTGATAGTCCCCTTTAATGAATTAGAGTCCTTTGAGGATGGAGCTTGTTATTAACACACATCATCAGCTGATGCGTTTTAATAATACATAGATTTGGAAGAGAGAGGAAGTGTAAACTAGTGAAGCTTGCAAAACCAATCCCCTAAAGCTTTCATGTTTTATTTGAGCATATGTTTTGGAAGTGGTGGTGTTGACACTCGTGGCGCTAATCTCCTCTTTATCTTGTTTTGATTAAAAGGATATTTGAATATTATTTTTGGCAAACTTTTATCTAGCCTCAAAGGGGTTCCCTTGTAGCAGCTACAGGGAAGTGGCTATAATAAACACATTGTATGATGCACTTACATCATATGTTACTGCCACTGCTGGTGTAGTCCGAGAATGCAAAATACTCCCAAAAAAATCAAATGAGCTTGTGTTCAGTGCCAAGCATGTGAAAATATCAAATTATGTGCTCTCATTTGGTTTTGTTTTGCAAACCAAGCTGGGTGCATTACTTCATCTGTGTAAAGGAAACTCTGCATTAGATTATTCAATAATTCAGTTAGGAGACTATGGTTAGGAGACAAAAGGTTATGGCAGTTTTACGATAGACTTATTTTTTTATAAAAGCCTATATCACCTTTTCTTTACATCATTTTTACCTCTCAGATGGCTGGGTGCACATTCCATCAAACCTTACTTGTTATATACTTTAAGTTATATGAGCGGTATAAAAATTTTCAAAATAGACAACAGCAATATTCTTTATCATTTTCCTCCAGAGGATGTGCAGATGTGTGTAACTGCCTGCAGACTGTGCGCACTGTGTAGCAACTGGTAGGGAAATGATTCATCCATTTAAAAAAAAATATCACAACTGGGGAAGATACCTGTATTCTGATGTCCCTTTGCCATTTTTTCCCTCTAAAGCAAATAGCACTATGTGCCCAGTAGACCTTCTTCACTGTGTGTTTGTGTGTGACAAAGCCTTTGATTTCTTTGGTTTGGATCAAGCCTCCAGTCTCCATTTCAGCAATGTTAGCATATTACTTCTCTTCTTCATCCCTGTGGAATTTGTTTATAAATAATATTGACTGCTTTTAGAGCTTGATTTCCTCAGACCCCATGCTGCTTATTTTGATTCTTAAATATGGATTAATGTGTCTTAATTTTAGGGTTTTAATTGCATATACACTTTCAATTGAGAGCAGTGGGATTCACAGTTGCTCGGTAAAATCAGATCACTTTTATATGCGCTTAATTTCAGACCATTTTAATTATCCAGAGAAGAAACACACCCCCATCTAAAGCCTGCAGAGTGGATTTGTTAATACTGGGTCTTATTAGTCAAGGAATAAGTAGAATCACATTGTGCGATATGGTGTAATATTGGTTGTGACTTAGTTTCCTTTGCGGTCTCTCAGCATTGTGCTGGTGTGATTCTTTCAAATTATTTGTAGTTCAGCAGAAATGCTAGCCAATTCTGATTTCTTCTTCCAAAGCTCAAAGTGTCTCTGCCCTGTTAGTCATCTGTTTATTCACAGATGGGACCTTTCTGTTCTCTGACTTCTCAAGGGTCACAGAGGGTGGCATGGTTCCACTGGCTGATACTTCTCTGTGTTTGGCACCTCTTCAAAACCCTTCTTTTTGAGAAATTCAGAGTTAATGTGATCTTGTCCTCTTGGTTTTGTTCTTTTTTGAAAAGTTCTGTCTTAGGACTGGCTGCTTGGTCACTTATGCTGCTTTGCTTCTCTACGTGGTACACAATGGTAGTGCTGTTTTGTTGGTTCTCTTTGCATAATGTTTCCTCCAACTCAGAACTCCCCTCATTTTGTCCTTGCTGCTCTGTTCCATAGATTACTTCCATGGGAAAAATGTTTAACTGTTCTGGTTCCCTACAATGTTCTCTCTTGTTTGAGATGTTGCTGTAATTATGCTCCTCCTCAACATGCATGTCCTCAGACTCAAAGCTCACATGAGCTTGCTCATGTCTGGAATCATTAGGAATAAAGTGCTCATGTTTTCTGCTTCTATGTGTTTTCCATTCCAACTCCTTTGGTACCTCAGAGAAGTCCCATTCCTCATTAAAAAGTATATTCTGAGACTCTGAAAACATGTTGTCTTGGTAGTTGGGGTTCTGCTAATAGGTTACTCCTGAAAACAAAATGGAACATCAAAGTGTTTGGGTCAGGTTCTGTGTTCAGATTGTTACTGTCCAGTACTTGGTACGTCTTGGACTCCTTTCTGCGGAGCAGTATATGCACTTACATCCTTCTGTCTTTTCTAGTGGGTTGTTTTTTTTAATAGATTGCATTTAAAAATGAAGTGTTTAGGGTTGCAAGTCCCAAAGAGAGTTGTTGTTCTTCTATAATGGGGGTAATCACAGATTCTGAACTCATTGCAAAGAAATTTTATGAGCCACTGTTGTAAATACTTTTGTCTACTCCTCTAACCCATATCTTAATATTTTAACTAACAATGCCTTTGAATAATACACTGAACTCATATCTTCACTGTCTAAAGGATCCTTAACTTCTTCATCTATGTAGCAAAGACTATGTCAGTCTTTAAGAAGTTAGGTCATAGGGATTATCAAGTTAAATAGCAACAGCACTTTATTAAACAGCAACAACCTCTGAAAACAGCAAAACCAGTAGGTTGTTACATTTTCAAAGCTGCAGCAATCCTGAAGATATTCCCTTTCTTTTTCATTGACATTTGTCACTGCTAAGTCCTCACTACATGTGCTCTTCTTGTTCATATTCTCAAACACAGCACAGAGAAGGAGAAGAATAAACACACTTGGTTTGATGGAGATGGTGACATGGAGAAGAGTATTTAAGGGTATATTAATTTTCAAGTATCTTAGCATGATTAAAAATTAGTTCATATTAAAATAAGAGCTATGACTACTGTCTGAACTTCATCAGCTTTTAGGAGATGATATTAAAATTCTTTCCATTAGTCTATATCATATTGGTTGAGCTGATGCCTATAAAACTTTCAAAAATCATATTGATGAATGTTAGGAAAGAGGCTTGATTTAGATCCTTTATGGAAAGCTTTGTTGTTGTTTAGTTATCCATTTGAAATGAAATGGTTCACTGGCTTACTTTTAAAAGCAGTGATTTTATGAGTTACTTATTTACTATACAAAGATGCAGTTAAAATTTTTACTACTCCTGCAGCACTTTTCTTCACAAGCAGTTGCTGTTTTGGAAATGATGAGACCCTTGAATTGTCTAAATGATCCCCAACCTATATTTAAGTCTAATAAAGCTTTTCTTTCTTTGTTTTTTCTTTTTTTTCCACCCTCAATTTAACACCCAAACATTATATATATATTTTTTTATATACATGGATTAGGTATTTTATTAAACATGTATATGCTTTATAACTTATGAACCCAATAAAGCAAAAGAAAACACGGGTGATGGATGGCTTCCTGGCTTCTATTCAAAACTCTTGTTATATTGTGGAGTACTTACTATGAATGCTTGGCAACAAAAAGGCAGAGATCCTATGTTATACAAATACTTAAAAGCATGCACCCAGAGACAAGAGAATGAAACAAGAGGTGATTTCATATATGTAGTCCCCGCTGTCTCCTTCACCTCTCCTGGGAAGTAGTTATGACATAATAGGATTTGAAGGTTACTCTTCAAATTTCCTTTCACCTTCAAGTGAGTAACCCATGTCATGCATCACAGAAAGCTGTCATCTTGACATCTAGTGATGCAAAGATGGCTTGGAATAAGTCTTTCTGCTAGAAAGAATTGGAAATCAGACTTGCAAAAGTTAAAACTTAATTCTATTTTTTCTTGTTTAAATTTTCACACCATCATCCAGGTTAAGAAAAAGCTATTTTAAATATATATGTATAACAGCACATAACAGGTTTGAAAGTCTCCAGTTTAAAGTTTTCACGTGTGAAAATCAGTTGTATCTTTCCTTTCTTGCATCATTAAACTGCTCTTGCTGGGAACCAAGAATGCTATATTATTTCAAAGCTATTGACATTTAATCTCATATTTTTAAATTACTCAAGAAATACTACAAATAAACATTTGGGAGGTTTGTCCTATAAATGATTGCCAGAACCTCTCTTTTTTTTTTTTCTTTTTTTCAACCTCTGAAAAGATAATTGGTCTAGGAAATATTACTGTTAGGAATATTAAAGAATACATTTATATGTGGACAAAGATGTTTCCTGGAAAGAATTATTAATCTGACAAAGTGTATTTTCAGACAGTTATAGCTGATTTTAGTTGCAGTTCTTCTCAGCACAGATTTGTAGTACAATTGTGGTTAATTGTTTAAAACTCAATTTTAAATCAACTAAAGATGACCCTCATGGTATTTCCTTTTTATTCTCTGTTGTGCCTTTTCAAATCATTTATATACATTATTAGCAGCCGTCCTCCTTCCATCTAGTTAGCACAGCAGTACACTAACTCTGTAATTTACTGATTTAATACCAGCGATTTCTCACTGGATGTTGGTACATGGGCATGGAATTCTTTGAAAAAGTAGCAACAATGGAAGAGATTAACAATATGAATTTCCCTACTAGTACTCTAACAGTTGTCATAAAACAACTGAGGTGTATTACCTTCTGTATTTTCTCATACCTTTCTTTGCCTTTAATAATAAAGGGTTCTTTACTCTCAGAAGTCTTTTCAGTAATAGGTAATTGCAGACCATGGTTAGTCTTCTTTTGGGTGAGCTTTAGTCTTTGGTTGGAGGGTAGGTTTTCCAGGTCAAATCTCTTGACTCTCTTTTGCCCATCTCTTTTGAATACTAGTACAGGGTAGAGATATCCTGAAGTTATCTTGCTTATAGATTGAGGGGGGGGAATAACTGAATACAATGTTTGAAAAACATCAATTCTGCTATATAACCTCCTGTTTAGATCTGGTGTGACCGTATCTGATTCAGAGGAGAGTAAAGTAACTGCGATTATG